>VRYO01002778.1:7187465-7264266 GCA_009812075.1 Sialia sialis | reverse complement strand
ACAAATTCTGTGGACTTTCCAACAACCTGGAAGTGCGGCTTATAACCAGGTGTGACTTATAAGTGTGAAATTGCTATATACAAATTTATTTCCTCATTTCATTCCTTAGGGCAGAGAGCAGCTGTCTTCTGCAAGCTACATTCATTCTTTAGTTTCCAACTTCACTATCCAAAATACTGAAGCAAAAGACCTGAGAAGATCAAGTTCTGAATAATGGGTTTTTATAGACCAGTGCAAGAGTTTGCTTTTACTATTGTGTTTCAGATATAAGTGAACTTCAGCTGATCTCAAATGAATCACAAAATCTGATAGCAGTGACCTTTAATTTCAGTGTGGACAAATGAACTACTTGCTTTCCCAAGGCTGCTGCCATAAAATACAACACTTCTGGTAGAAAAATACACTGGTTGCTAATGAGGACACAAACTCTAGGTCTAGAGGAGTGCCAGCCTAATAGGCAAATAAGTACACTAAAACTTTGACCTTTCTATGTCAAATATTTGCCTCTTAAAAAGACAACCAAAAAAAAAAGAAATGGTGATAAACCATTATTTCTTTTGGTCCTTATCAAAACAGGAAAGGCTAAAGGAAGATCTTTATCTTTGAGATATTTTTAAACAGAGCACTACATATATATTGCTGAAAGTGTTTTTCATTTGATTAGATTAAGAGAAAAAAGAAATATTCAGACTATAAACACACCTCCAAGTTTGTAAATTTTATTTGGTGCACTGGCAATACCTCAAAATAAGTCTTTTTTTTTATGAGTATGGCTTGCTGCTGTGTGGAAAACTAAATTATTACTGGAACTGAACAAACACCACATGAATCTTTAAATATGATTTCATACATACTGTAGTGAGGTAAATAAATTTCATCATCACCATGCATGATTAGCCATAAAATCTTGTTAGGATACCACTTCGTATTCTTGCAAAAACCAACACAATCAAAAGCAGTTTTCATTTATTTTGCAGAAATCTAGTTTCCATAACCACTTGCATTCTGAGAAATAGGCGTAAAATGGGTGAAAATAATTTTCATCTGATATTTACATTAAGAGAATGGGGTGGTCTCCAAGAACTATGCAATGTAGTGGAAATGCAGTGCTTCCTGAGTAGCACATTGCTCTGGATCGCAGGCACTGATACAGAGCTCTTGATGGAAAGTGGCTTTAAAACAATGAACTAATGCAGCAAACTGAGAATTAAGAAAATTCATTATCGTACCATTTGATGCTTTGTTTCACTCTGGCAGCCACTGAATGATGCCTTCAATGCTGCTGCAGCATCTTTCCATGAGGAAAAGGGGGCAAATGCAAAAAGCTTACTAAGATGAGATTGTTAATACACAAGAATTATAGAATGGTTTGTGTTGGAGGGGACCATAGCAATCAAATAGTTCCAACCCTCCTACCATGGACAGGGAATTTTCCACTAGACCAGATTGCTCAGAGTCCTATCAAGCCTGGACTGGAATACTTCCAGGGATGGGGCATTCGCAGTTTCTCTGGGCAACCTGTTCCAGTGCTTCACCACAATCACAATAAATAATTTCTTCCTAATGTCTGATCTAAACCTTCCCTCTCTCAGCTTATAGCCATTCCCTCTTGTCCTATCACTGCTTGCCCTTGTAAAACCTCTCTCTTCAGCCTTCCTGTAGGTCCCCTTCATGTCTTAAAAGACTGCTATAATTTCTCTTCAGACCCTTCCCTTCTTCAGGCAGAGAAGCCTCAACTCTCATCCTGTCTTCACAAAAAGAGGTGTTCCAGCCCTCTTACCATATTTATTGCTCTTTATGGACTTGCTCCAGGAGGCTCTTGACTTTCTTGTGTTGAGTCCCCAAAGCTGGATGCAGTACTTCCAGGTGGGGTCTCACGAAGACAGAGCAGAGGGGCAGAATCACCTTCCTTGACCTGCTGGTCACTCTGCTTTGAATGCAGCCCAGGACGTGGTTGGTTTTCTGGGCTGCGAATGCACGTTGCAAGACATTGAGCTGCTTGTGCACCAAAACACACAAATCTTTCTCATTGGGGTTGCTCTCAGTCCATGTTCTTCCCAGCCTGTACCTGTGCTCTCGATTGCCTCAACCCTTGCACTTGGCCTTGTTAAACTTCATGAGCTCTGCACAGGTTTACCTTTCAAGCCTGTCCAGGACTCTCTGAATGGCTTCAAATTCTTTATGTCTCTTATGATTTGTCTTGTGCTCTTCTGCAAAAGTTCAACCACTGCCAAAATAGCTGTAGATGTTGACAGCTGAAGTGCCAGAGGCCATGAAGGGCTATATTTCTCACAACATTTGTTGCAGGTAGCTGCTCTTCGAAGGTTTTTAGCATTCTTCTTTGAGGCACATAATTCTCATGTAGACTTCATAGCAGCTTATGTATTCCTCTCAAAGTAGAGTGGAAAAAAATGTCTAAAATACTATTCTATCTTAAAATTCTATACCATCTCTCTAAAAACTCAGTAAAGCATGTTCTACTTTTAGATCAAGTTTGGGTTTCTCTTTGCAAAATTAGCTGTATGTAAAATTTCTAAAAATTGCTTTAAATGACAGGTGCTGCTTATATATCAGAAAGAATTATACAAAACATTATTGTAAAGTTACCAAAACCCTTTATTGAGCATCTGAGTTTAATCTTTGCCTGCGATTTACTTTATTGCCATTTTAATTTTATTACTTTCAAGATCTTTAAGTAATAACAATTACAGTAATGTCACGCCTATAAAGCACACCAGAGTATCAGGCGCACTTTCCGGGTTGCCAGCAATTTTTCGTACTTTGTCCGTATGTAAGGTGCACTGGCCTATAAGGCACCCTTTTTTTTTGCAGCAAGGATCCACGCGCAGGCTCGGCTCCGGCTCAGCTCGGGGCTGTGCAAGCTCGGCTCCGGCTCAGTTCGGGGCTGTGCGAGCTCTGCTCGGCTTGGCTCGGGGCTGCTATGGGCTCGCACTTCCAGGTTGGCAAATTTCAGAACTTTGTCCATAAATAAGGCGTGCTGGAGTATAAGGCCCACTTCTGGGTTTTGATCAAGATTTTAGTCAAAAGGGTGTGCCTTATAGGCATGAAATTACTGTATATATTAAGTAAGGTAAGGCTGTTATGACTGACCAACTCAACTTGCAGAGAAGTTGTGTTCTAACTGACTCTAAATTTCAAGAAATGTGAAGAATGAGCTCAAAAACATAAATATCAAGAGAAATCTTCGGAGGAACTTGCAAAATATCTTGAAAATAAAAACATAAAAGTTAAAGAAGGATTTTCTATTTGTAGACAATGTGAATTCACAGATGCTTCATAACAGTCTCTTTCTTCACCAGAAAGAGATCTTTTGACATCCCACACCCAACATCATGGAGGCACACGTGATGTGATCATAATGGACTCCTAAAAAATGCAGTGGGAGGAAGAGTAGGGAAATTGTGATGCAAAACTTTTTCTGGCTTCACCGTTGAGTTCTGCAGTGAAGTCAAAGCTGTAACATGGTGGGACAAAAAGAATCCTTTGATGGCAGCACAGATTAGGGGCAAATATATGCAAGCTCCCAAGGCTATTGGTGACAGCACTATCCTAGAGGAAAGGACTTAAATCCCAAATGGCAGATGGAAGGTAGGCCAAAGGTAAGCTAAAGGTGGCCCAGGTAAGCCAAAATGAGTAGAAATTTGACTACAAGAAAGCAAAGAAATTGCTTCAGGTACCAAAGAATCAGTAGAAACCAATATTGTCCTTGTAGATACTATCCTTTCACAATGACACAAGGACCTGACAGTATTTGCACACATGTAACATCTTCAGAAGCATTTCCAGAACACCCTCAGCTGCACATGGACACGGCCCCACGCACTCCCATGTAAAACTCTGCCCTTACATATTGTTTTGACCCCTTTCCATCCTGTCAAACAAGCAGCAATCAGGTAATACAAGGAGTACTGTTTGACTGGAAGAGAAACTCTCAGCTGCAGCCCGAACAATTAACTGAAGGGTGCCCCCTCTTGAAATTGCTCCCTTTAGACCATTTTATTTATTTTATTTTGTCTCCACAGAATTACAAAAATAAACGTTTTTATAATTTCTCCTAACATAATCTCATTACGAATACCACTGACAACTAATGCAGTAGAAAAACTGTTCCCTTGAGAATAATTACATAAACATTACCAGAAAATATTTTGCAATGATACTAAATAACAATACCATGAAGATAACAGAGGAGTATGATAGCTAACTTTAGATATCTAAAGGACAATTGAAAGGAAAAGAAAACTTATTAAGCTATTCTCCATCTCCAGAGAGGGTAGGATAAGAAATAATGGTTTTAAACTGTGGCAAGGGACACTTGGATAAATATCTATTTAGGAAAAATTCCACAGGCAAATGTAAGATAACATGAGAACAGAGTGCCTAGGGGTGTTGTAGAGTCATTGTCACTTGAGGTTTTTAAGAGTAAGAGACAAACATCTGTCAAGAGTGACACAGGGTATATCTTGCTCCTGCTTTGGGGCATGAGGGAAGTACCAGAGGGGTTCCTGGAAGTCCAGTCAAGATGCAGTAATTGGCAATGCCTAAAGAGAGGGAGAAAGTATGATGTATTTAAAATCTATTTAAAAGTATTTGAAATAGGTTGGGTGAAATCTGGATTTGCTATTTCAATTTGGACTGTAAATGACCTACAAATTGTAAAACAAAGTGAATAAGTAAATGCAGTGTCTCCAGTCATCTACAAGCAGGTTTCATCACATCACACTCAGAATGTCTTTTGAGGAAAATGATTTCAATACAGATTTCCTTCATCTGAAGGAATAAAATGCAACTTGATAATGTTAAACACATGTGCTATACTAAGTAAATTCCTATCTTTAGAAGCATTTTGCAGTCATGGAGGGAAAAATGTAACAATTACTTTGTTTTATGCTCAGAGAAGGTACAGGGAAGGATAAATAGTTCAAAAGCTTTTGTAAGTATTTCACCTGCAGACTGCTCCACTGGTAGTTAACCTATGTGGTTCACTGGCTCATTTGGAATTACTTCACAATCCTAGTTAGATATGTGGATTAAACTGTTTCGTTAACACCTGAATTTTAAATGATCATTGATCCAAGCACACTACCATTTCATAATGTTTGCAGCTAAGCTTTCAGCAAGCTGGGTAATTACAAAAACTGGTTCCATGGATGCAAGTTTTACTCTGGATTTTATTTTCATTCTCTAACTGCAATATTTTAAAAAGAAAAATATGACCTCTTTATTTTTGTATTAGATCTTGAAAAGAATCAAAGTAATTAATTTAGGTAATCTTTTAATTAGTTGGATAACCATATAGTTGGTCATAGCATGAGGTTTATCTATGTGGGATAGCATTATATATATGTATATATACATATATATAGATAGATAGATAGATAGATAGGTGTATAAAGCACTACAACATCTGTCTTTGGCTTTACCATATTGTGGCACAAAAACTGATCTAGAAAATCTGTTTTGCACTTTGCTAGCTATGGTTTTACTCTAGTTACCTTCTGACTACTCACCTTCTATTGTATTTGGAATATGGTTGGGCTGTAAAACCACTAAAAAAGATAGATTAACTACTACAGACCTTAGTCCTCTGTGTCTTAAGTACAAACATGAAGGAGTACTTTCTTTTTAATCCAGAGACTCCATTTTTTTTCCTAATAAATATCTGAACAGATGTCATGCCAGACATGATTTCTTAATCATATCAGTATTAAAACAATCCAGAGGATCTCTGACCACAATGATTCAATCTTTCTATTGCCAAGAAAATAATACAGAGACTAATGAGGATTACTCCACTGAGTTATCTGAGACATAGGTTCTTCTTACCTCTTTGAAAAACAGTGA
The DNA here is from genome assembly GCA_009812075.1 of Sialia sialis. Classification (NCBI taxonomy): domain Eukaryota; kingdom Metazoa; phylum Chordata; class Aves; order Passeriformes; family Turdidae; genus Sialia; species Sialia sialis. The sequence continues at coordinate 7,258,401 of VRYO01002778.1, read as the reverse complement.
AGAAAATTGGACAATGTCAGGAAGAGCAAGACAGAAAAAAAGAATGCAGTAGAGAAAAAAAAAGGCAAAGAGAAAGGAAGAAAGGAAAGAAAATAAGAAAGGTAGAGAGAAATTAAAGGACAAATGGAAGCAGAAATGTAGAAAGGTAAGGAAGAAGGGAGAGGAGAGGAGAGGAGAGGAGAGGAGAGGAGAGGAGAGGAGAGGAGAGGAGAGGAGAGGAGAGGAGAGGAGAGGAGAGGAGAGGAGAGGAGAGGAGAGGAGAGGAGAGGAGAGGAGAGGAGAGGAGAAAAAAATGAATAACAGGGAGACAGAAAGGTGGGAAGGGATAAAGGAGTGGGATGGAAAGGTCCCTAGTCAAGAAAGACAAAGAAAGTAGGGAAGTCAAATTATAGGATCAAATTTCCAAATTTTCCCCTCTCAGAAAAAGATTTTCTGTGTAAGTCAGGATGCTCTGAGCTAAAACATGAGCTTACAGTTGCATGCAATTATAGTACCTATAAAATTTTCTGTACAGTAGCACAGGCAAGCACCACACTGTCTTGGAAAACTACCAGTCTCTCAGGTGATAAATTAAATTACTGGTAATTGCTTCAGGAGAGCTCAGTTCAGGGGCAATAACTGAATACCCACTTTTAATTTGGAGCAATCATTACATTTTGGGAAGGCCAGTGTGTAAAAAATTTTCTATCAAGAAAATATACTCCTAATTCAGTTCTCCAACCAACATGAGATCCCTCTTATAAAGGACAGATGCACCCTGGCTAAGATCATTAGCAATTATCGTGTATCTTAGCAGGAGAGTATTAGCACAGGTGAGGGGCTTCTGCAGAATAAAGGAAATCTGGCAATAAGACTATGGAAAAACAAACATTCCAGATTTAGGTTTTTTTAATTTGTTTAGGGGTGGGAATTATTTTGTGTTATTTGGCACTTCCTTTGCATGAGCTTTGTCAAAATTATTGTTTCTACCTGCCATCTACACTACACATTTAGGTGTCTCTCAAACATGTCATTAATCCAGACTGATATACTATAAAAAACATCTCAATTTTCCTATTTTTTTCTGGAGGCCTGCCTCAGGAAATACTTGTCATGCATGGAGTATATAGCTCTTTGGCAGGTTCTAATGCTCAGGTGAATTGTAGTATGCTCACAAACTTCAGAAATCCTTCAGAATACTACTACACCACTGAAAGTTTAGGAAATCCTATAGCTACATAAATAGAGAAAGTATAGATGCTTGTAAGACAACCAAAGAACATATCTGTCATGAAAGTAATCCCTAATAGTGAGATTATCCTTTTTTTCCACCTTATATAAAGCAAAATATTATCACTCTATGAAATACTGTTGAGGTACACACACTTCGTGTCATAATGTGTCGGCATTTCAATGAGAATAGGCTTTCAGATAGTTAAGAAAGGGATATTTATTTGCATATTTTTATCTTTTACAATCGTTATTGTTGTGGTGGATATAGAACAGAACTCTTTCTATTTTCACAGTAGTTTCTTAACTCTACAATGTACCCTAGTTTTGGAAACAGTTTATTATGCTTACTGCTTACTTAAACATCGCCAATGCCCCTTGAACAAAATTTTTTCAAGAAGATTGGTTGTTTTCAAAGCAGCAATTGTGCTACTCTGATTATATAATTCATTGTCTTTTCAGAACAATTTGAAACATGTTATCATAAAGTGAGGATCAATGCTAACATTAGGATTTAACTCCATATATAGACATAGCAGTATAATAATAATTAATAATAATTTGGGCAGCCACATTTTTTTTAAAACACCTGAAATTAGTAGTGGCATGTTGGGATGACAAAGTGATCTATTTGACAGACATAACTCAGTTGTTGCATAGTTTTTTGTAATTCATGCTTGTTTCCATACACTTAAATACTTGCCGCTATTGGATAAACATAAATTTTGCTTCTTATTTTTCCTGAATTAACCGAAAAGAAGATTAGAAGAAATGTTTGGAAGAAAGAACTGTAGAAAATGAAGAAAAGTGCATTTTCTTATTGAGAAGAGTAACATTTATCAAAACATGCAGATTTTGTTCTGCTTCCATTAGCTGTAAGGGATATCTATTAGTAAATTAGCACCACTATTCAGCTGCTATTTTTTCCACCTCCAAGGTCTCTTAATTCAATATGAACATAGCACACAAAGTGCTTGCTGGTTGCTCAATATAATCCCTTTCATTTGTACACCTCCTCTCCAAACTTTCCTCAATGGTTGTTTGTGTAGGGTACAAGTGGTCCTGGTGGCATAACCTCCTGCAAGATGGGCATTGATATGCTTCAAACCTTGACAAACTGAAATTAGATGGAAAAAGACTTAGCAGATTGGTGAAGCTTTGCTGAGCAAAGGGAGACAAGAACTATGAATATGTATTAAATTGAGCTATAGTATGAACATAGTCAGAAAATGAGGTGAGAGACCTATTAAGATCTCTCCAAAACATAAAACAGATCCAACTGAGCACATGATGTGATATGAATATGAAATCATCTGCTTGTCTATACAGAAAGGCTCTTTTTGATCCATTGCTTCCTGAACTGCTTGAAAGTTTTTTTTTCCTATGCTCTCCATACAAACCTCTCAGGGTGCCTGGCCAACAGCAGGATACTATCTGGATACCAAGTCCAGTGGAGCTGATGTGCCTTGAGCAGAGCAGGCTAAAATAAGAGAAAAACTATCTTAGTAGCTGCAGTGCATTTCACAAAGCACCCCTTGCTTCTGTTCAGTACAAACACTTATCCTTTTGATTTATATTAAAATTAAGCAAGGTCTATGGAAAGCAGATAACTGTGATGTTGATATCATTATTATTACAAAGATATTTACTGGTGCTCGATTTTTAGTTCAATGGAAATAAGACATAGTGTGAAAATCTGTGAATTATAGTAAATTATCATATATAGCTATACCTATTTTCTTAAACAATTTTACTTGGAATAAAATATCGTTTTTGACTATTCTGACCCCTAAGCAGTGAAAGCAAAACAATTCCATGTTTATGAAGCATCACATTGTACATTTTGTCATTTTTGTATTTATCCTTAGGCATGACTATGGCTGATGTTAGAGACAAGATGTTGTGTTGGATGTGCATTTGTTCTGATTCACTACTGATGTATGTCCTTATGCCATGTTGACATTCCTAACTTTGAATAACTGAAATATGAAAAAGCAGAGGAAAAATTTCGAAGGAATGTAAAGAATTTTTCCTTTTTGACCTGCCTTACCAAAACATTTTTGTTTTTCTTTCTAAAATGTACAAAAGAAGATCTATTTTTGTGACTCTTACAGCATATTTTGTCTGTAAACTATATTTCCTAAATCCTAATGGTATACAGAAAAAAATAGCTATTTTTCACTAAACCAGTTTATTTGTTTGTAATTTATTTACTTCTTAATACAATATTAATTGTTCTTTCAGACTGTTTATACATTACTGTAGTTCTACAAGCTTCATTAGAGGTAATAGAAATGAGCTAAGGCCCTAAGGTTCAATTTTATCTGCAGCATAATACATAGTTTTAGATAATTTTATATAGTGTGTGGGTGGTTTTAGTTCTGTGTAAAAAATAGCCTTTGTATATCTTTTTTCCTTAAAATATTTTTTACATTCTCCCAGCTCAAAGACAGACAATTCTGAATTTCTCCTGAGGTCCTTATATAGATCCCAGTGCTGAAATCTCACTGGCTATCAAGTAGCATTAGCATAAACATGGAAAATTTCCAATGCAAACTACTTTTTGGGAGATGATTAGTGGACAAGGAAAAAGCAATGGCATATTTTTTTCAGTTAGGAAAATAGTCATCAAAGATATTTCATCTCCCACACATTTTGATCGATAACATTTTACAAATATACTGAGTCAGTAAACACAACCAATAAATACTTCTTAATAGCCTGGAAATTCTCTTGCAAACACGGAAGTTCTCACTTTAAAAAAAGCTCTCCAACCCCAAACAAGACAGTCAACATTCTGTGTACAATTTTTAAACTTTCAAGAAGCAAAACAGTGTCTGTTTACTTTTCTCCCACTTCCTTGTGCCTGTTTATCTTACCTTGAACACCTGTACTGTTGCACAGCTCCATCTATTCTAAGCCTCTTTCTTGATGTGCTTTCCATAGTAACCACCAATATTACTTCTGTAAGGTTTTATATTTAGCAGACAATGAAAACTATAAGAGTTGAGAAAATGGTGGACAGATTGAGGGATCTGAGCTTGCTGCTCATGAGGAATTTGGTTAGGCTTGCGAAATGTGTCACTCCCATTGCTGAGGCCTGGAAGTTATAAGTGACAGGTCTGGCAATGTCTTTTTATTCTTTACTTCATGTGCACTTAATTTGCAGGAATCTTCAGTCGTCTGGTGCTGTGAAAATCCTTCTGCCTGTCCTGAGATTTCTAAAACACCAGGGAGTCTGTCTCAAATATCTCCTTACTGTGCTGGATCCAAGACTGAAACAATCATACTCTTATGTCAATAACAGACCTGCAAATTCTCAAAAAAATGATTATAAAATCAATTGCTGATTCATCCTTCTCTTGCTTTTGAAACTGTGTTTGCTAAAAAAATCACATTGCAGCAAGCATCAAATATTAATCTAGTCTTTCTTTACTGTACTCTGTTTCATCTGTGTAGCTGTGAGGGTTCTGGGCAGGATGATATTCTCCTTGGCAGGGGTTTCATCGACAGATGCTGGTATCCAAGTGCTTGAGAGCATGAGGGAAATAGAAGGAAGGAGACTGGGGGCAAGCATAGCTGCCCATAGGGCTCACATGGTTGACACAAGTGATTCCACAAGCATTAACACACCCAGTGTAGTGCATGTTGCCTGATTCTTCTGTACACAAGACAGGTCTGACGTCCCATCTTGTCAGATCCTCACAGGGGCTCTTTTGGGAACAGATTGGCCAGATATACCTGTTCTGAGTGTTTCCCGGTCACTTCTGTAGGCAGTTCCAGGTCACAAGCAAAACTTTACTTCATGCATAGCACAAGACATAAGGTGAAGCTGCCTGAGAATGCTCCTGAGGACACTTCGGGAACTGACAGCACCAGGGCAAGGCTGAATATGAAGGTGAAGTCCCTGCTCCCCTTCAGCAAGTTTTTGAAGGGTGACAGATGTATATATTTTAGTCTTATATGTTAAATAAAGCCTCTTCAACAGCAATGAAACAAGAAGTTGTAGAAATGAAAAGTGTGATTACCTTAGACCATCCTGATCTAAACATGGTAGGTTGTTTATATGTCAACACTTTACTTTCTTTACCTTAGTGCCAAAATCCAAAAAAGAAAGTGGTACGATAAAGATATTAATTGAAGTCACAGTATGAGACTTTATTTACCTTTTCTTGTTGATAATGTATAGAAGACTGAAATCTTATTTATTTCACATGAATATTTTTGGAAGGTCTTCTTTAATTGCTGCCAGAATTTTTTACTGAAACTTGGCTTGGAAAATGGAGTTTCTGTTTTGGCAGCAAGCAGTCATAAATAATGCTTATACAGTGCTGCTAGAAGCCAGCAGATATTGTTATCGATTACATGATTGCCTTGTAAGAATTCCAAATGCAAACAATCTCAAATTCTTTATTAAGCTGAGGTTACTCAAAGTCATCATTGCAATTAATTTCTATTTAAGATCTGTTATACAAGGAGAGCTAATAACTTCTCTGGACATTTAAATCATCACTGAACTTTTTATTCTTGTGCATCAATATTTTAATAATAACAACCATAAAATGAATAGCTATTCCTTTAATAGAAACAATATTTTACAGTACAGAATGATTAGAGAAAATTGATAGAGCAACTGTGTTTTCTTTCATAACACAAGGGAAATATACAAGACATCACTGTTAACAGTGGCTCTGTCCTGTTTAATTAGTCTTTCCAAAAATTGTTCAAGATTAAAATCTTTTTTCAAAGCATGTGTAGATGTGCTTTGGATCTTCAAGAGTGATGGAGGTATTTATGTTCCTCTTCTGTGCAGACTTTAACTACTTTTACCTAATGCTGAATTTATCTCCATGCTGTTTGTAGATTCAATTCTAAGATACTGCAAAAAGTGGCAAAGAGTGTTAGAGATGAGACAAAAATAATATTGCAGTGGGAATGCACACTCTGTGACTAATTGGTCTCACAAGTGAATTCTCTAAGGCATCCCTGTAATTACAGATGAATCTCTGGATCTCCCTGAAGGGCTTCTCAGGCATGAGGGAGGCAGCAGCCCACTGTCTTTTTGTCACGTGGCCTGCCTCTGCAAAAAGTAAATTTGCACCGCTATCCAGATAAGCATGTACTGTACATTGAATCCTAGCTATTTAGAAATAATGAGAAGCTCAGGGCCAATCTAGCAGCGCTGATATGAGCAATAGGTCAGTGTAAGAGCACTGATGCAACTGTTAGACTTCTGAATATCTAGGTGGTGTAAATAAGATTATATGTACAATATATTGCTATATAAATTTAGAGATAAACTAGATCTAAATTTGGAAAAATGAAGTGGTTTTGATAGAGCTTATTCAGCTGTTCTTGGGAGCCTGTATGAAAGGGCAGCACAACTGTTTTGGACCAAGAGAGAACTAGATGTAATTTGAAAAGAAAAAGGAATAAATATGTCACTTTGATTTTTCTCCTGGCTCCATATTGCTCTCTTGGGTAATACATTTCACTTTTTCTGTTCCTCAAGGAATAGCAAACAACAGAGGTCACGATTTAAATTTTTCTAAATGCTTTCAAATGCTTTTCTATTTCAAAAAGGGTAAGTGTACCAGGGTACTCTTACTTATAAATGAATGTATATTAGACAGCTCTCCTATTTCTTCTGTCTTGTGTCTTACATAGATAGCCTGCAATTCTAATAAAAAAAGAACTTTTTAATTTGCTCTTTAAATAGATTTTGTCACTGTTAATTAAAAAATCAAGGTAGGGAGAAGTAATTAGATATAGAATAAAAAGCAGTAGTAACAAATATAGAAAGCATGCCAAAATATATTAATACAGTCTTTCAATTTAAATATATGTGGAATAACTACTGATTTATAAATAAAACTGTCAAAAATATGGTGTAGTGCTCACTGGCAATAGTTGTATTGCAACTAGCAGGGGTATGAATGTGATCATTAGCAATTAAATACAACTCCCTGTACATAAAAATGAAACCCTGTTTGAAGGTATTGGCCAAGTGAAATGAATTGCAAAATCCCAAGTGATCTCTGTTATCACCCAATATGCTTCAGAATTGATATGTGTCTGAAAAGCTGCATGCTTTCGTCCCCACCCCCAGCTGCTTAGGAAGACATATCACCTGAGCAGCACAAGCACAGCACTTCACAGAGGATGTTAAATAAAAGGAAATATCCCCCAAAGCCTGCAGGAAAATAGGGAAATTTATAGAAAAAAACATCATATGCATGTTTTTCCATCATGTCAGAAAATAAATAGAGTAAGAATAGCACACATTTGACCGTATGCATGCTGATACAGACTTGTGGCATCTGCCAATTATCTCCATATAATGAAAGCTAATTTTTACCATTGTAAAAAAAACAATCATATTCTTTCTATCATCTTTGAAACATCCCATTTTCATTCTCTTCCCTTCTGTACTCTTTCTCTATCTTTCATTTCCCTGCAGCAAAAGAAAGAGCTAGGAAATAAATTATGTATGAGAAAGGGAAAAAAAGGAATTAGGGTTTATTTATAAGGAACAATAGCTTAATTCATGAAGCAATCTTTAAAATGCCTGAGTCTTGCAGCTGGTGGTGAGGGTAAAACCGTATCAGAGTTAGGCATAGAGCCAATATAATAAAGACTCCAGAAGTGAGCCCTTAATAAAAGAGGATTTTAAGACTCAGACACTTGCTGGGCTTGCTTTTCTCTTACAGGCAAGCTTTCTCATTCCTTCGTTAGCCTGACTCTTCCAGTATCTCTAATTCACATAAATCCCTGCTCCAGCTCCCCATCTCCTGTGTGCTTTGAAGCTTCCACATGGAGGATATCTTTTTGACGCTACACCAGCCTGCCAAATGTTAGCCATGTAAGGAAGGCTGATTTCCTTTCCTTTGTTGGTCACTTACATAAAAGTCAAGAGCAAATGATGCAAAAGCCATGTGTTCAGTGGACGTGCATTAAATGGTGACATACTGTAATATTTCCTGTGGCTCATGTAGATTTTTTTGCTCCATAAATTCAGTATTGGTTTATGAAATACAAATCCTAAGGGGTTGCCATCCCTTACAGCCACTGACCCCCTTCCTCAATGGAAAATGACTCAGCATGTGCATCTCACCTGCCAGGATATGCCAGGGCCAGGTGCTCACCACACCGAGCTTTTCCTTTCCACCCTGCGGCAACAGCTCTATATTTATACAAACCAAGGGGGAATGGCGTCAAGAATCAATTAGTGGGGAATTTCTGAATGCAGAGTTACTTGTTGCCTAGCAGCAGCCCAGCAAGCGGGGCTTGACTTTGTTTAATTTAACTCCTAAATAACCTGGGCCGACAGATACTTTTCATCATCAACTTCCAATGCTTTCTCTGTCAGTCTGGAGGGATCAAATGCCTGGAATATTCTCTGCTGTTTCCAGGTGAGTCCTTGCCTCCATTCAGTCGACCAAAATGTACAGCGGATAGAACTTGTGTTCTTAATTTCAAAGAAGTCCTGCGGAAGACTTTTCATGATACTAAGCCTCCTTTTTGGAAGTAAGGAGTGGGACTGAAACTCCTCTGTCTTCCAGAGCTGGGCATTGGCCATCTAGAACATATTGCAGGCACGTGCTGGGATGGACATGGCTTCAGGAGGGCAGGCAGAGTCTCACCAAGGCTCAGAAAACATTGAGTTACACTTCTGCTGAAAATGAATGTCTGTTCTTCTTCCCTAATAATTAATTCAGCAGAGAAAAAGAGATTGCTTATTTGCATAACTAAATTTTTCAGTCACAGCAATCAGCCTATGAATAGAAACCCATCTATTTGTCTGTCTATCACCTTACATAAAACACTGTGCTGTCTTTTAAGACATGATATTTGGAAGGTCAGTAGCCCATAAACAACAGATTTAGAAGCAGAGAAAATAGCTTGATCCTCAAATTCAGAGTACACTAAACTAGACTTTATAAATAATATATATCAGCCATGGAGAATAAGTCTGTATTTCACTTTTCAGCAGAGGAAGAAGTCATAATAGATACTCACAATAAAATCAATACCAAATGGGCAAAAATTTGGAAGGGAATTTTTAGAAGCCACTGTATTACAGATTTAAAGTCAAATCAGTGCTGTTTAGTCAAGGTACTAGGCTGCCATGCTAAAACATTTTAGTAATCAATGCTATGGATTTGTGCCAAAAAGATCAGATACACTATTTCTATTCACAAGATGTCTGGAGATGAACATCTCTTTAATGCTCTGTTACCCATGTTAGGATTTCAAACAGAAATGATTCCTATATGACTCCATTTTCAATTAGTTTTAAATAGTCAACTGTTCAACCAGAATGTCCATGCTTATTATTTTCCTAAAGATGATTTAGTGACATGGAAAAAAGTCTGAGCATTTCATGTTCAGAGGTTTGAAGAAATTTCCATACTATACGAATTACACTTTTTATCATTGTAAGCTTGGTTACTATCTTTCACAAGATGACATCACCTCTTTCTTCATTTTCACTTCCAGCAATCCTATTTAGCTTCAGCTCTGTGTGCAAGAGATCTGGTTTTATGTGGTTCAAACACATAGTAGGTTATGCTGAAAATATGACATTCCACAGAGGGAAGCTCTTCCAAAAGCTAATCTGGACTCTCCACAAAAGAGTAAACCAGATGAAACCAGTCTCTTTCCTTATTCCTGCACATCACCACCTGTCTCCTCCTCCCTTGAAAGCTCAGAGGCAAGGATTTATTTGGGTCTTTGCTATGTTCTGGCTTACACACAAGGTGACAGAAAACAGCAAAACTAACAGGCTATATATAGGAAGACGGGCCAAAGCCAGAGAGTTGAAATCTGAAATGTGTCAGGAGCACAGCCCTGCCTGGGGAAATTGTTTTGGGAAAATAAACACAATGCAAAAGCGACTGAAAAAAATTGACTACTGAACATGCCCTCAAGGCTTCTAATATAAATTTAAATTAATAAAGTCTGAAAAGCCTTTATGTAAAAAGCTTGATGACTGCCACTATTTCAGACCATTTTTTTAGAAGAGTAAAATCAATTCACTCTTCCCTCCCAGCATGCTGAAGTCACACAGAAATAACAGAGTGAAAGAAGTTCAGAGGAAATGGGTGCAGTCTATTTGGTACAGACATGAGAAGACTTATTTAAACACTTGAGCACAGACACTTCAAATGATTTTTTTAAATCTCTGTTACGACATTGATTAGTTCAATTTTCCACCAATACATATAACTTTCAGCAATGAAATAGAGACCACTGTAGTAGTCTTTTGCTTTTGGTAATAAGGGATGAAACAATGAAGCCAGAATGCATTTCTTGAACAAAAATGACGCCACAATTTGGACACAGTAATGTCTGGTGCCTAGTGAAGCAAGTGACCTAACTTGTCATAAGCATAACTCATACCTATACCAAGCAGAATGGCAAAATGCAGTGATTTAACAATCCAGGAACACACTGAGCTTTTTTCAAAGGACACCTGCCTTGATGAATCATGATAGCACCTTGCCCAGTCAGATACTCTGAATATCCAAATACTACTGCAACTTGAGCAGCACTGTTCCAGGGGCTCAGTGTGGTGCCAGCAGAAATCTCAGTTTGCCAGCCTCTAGCTCTCACTGGGTAGTCCCTGGTTTACTTCCCCGGGTACAGAATAGGGACAGCTAGCAATAGCAGTTTGACAGGGTTATTTGGATTAGCTCACCATCATTACTGTAGTGAAATCATAGCAATAGCTAAGAGAAATCTATTTATATTCATTCTTTTTAAATAACATCTTTAAGAGAGGAATTTAAATAGTGAAGTCTATTTCTAGCTGTTAACATGTGGAAACATGTCACTCCTGTGCTTTGCCCACACAGCTGAGGTAAGACATATTGCTACCAACTTCATTGTAGATCCAGTGACTCAATTTCATTTTCCATGTTTTATTTCCCTCCCCCGTACTAAGGCGATTACACTACTTACATGAACATGGCTATAACTGCATGTAGTTTGAAAACTTGGAAGTTTTATACAAAATGCAAAATGCTACCTAATCCCACTTCATTCTTCAGTCTACTGACACAACTTTTCAGAAGCAATTTTAAATAAAAGCTCTCCATGCCTTAGTGCACCCCTGTGCTTGTGAAATAAGATACCTAGATTCTTTCCCCATCCCAACAGAGATTCTTTTATCCTCCATTCATAAATTTCCACAGATCATTTTACATAACTTTCCTTACAGATGCATTTTCTGCTTTTGAGTCAGTCTCGACATTTCAGAAATGTTTTGAAACTGCAAACCCAAAGAGGCATTTCTAATTAGAATTCTTATTTTTTGACTTAAAAAAGCAAATCAGTTCCTTATTTTTCTAGCTCCCTACATTTGTTGTATATTTGACTTTAAAAATATATAGACTGATGAGTTTACTCTTATTGATAGGAGAACACATGTGGTTTTAAGTCTAGTATGAGAATGAAGTAATTTGGTTTTTTAGATGTCATTGGTTTAAGTAGCAACTATTAAAGAGGTAAAATCTGTACTACCAATCTACAAATAAATTAAATGGTTTATTTTATTTTTCCTATTGTGATGGCTATGTTGCTCCACTAATATATATGATTGTAATAGATGTTTTTTATTTTTTTTTGTTAACCATAATAAGACAATTAGAAAGCTAGATTGCCAGAAAAGATAAGAACAAGGAGCTGGCAAAGAAAGTTTGGTGTTGAGGATAATAATTTTCATGTCTTTGCAAAATCTTTCCTGTGGATTTGTATCTATAACGCACAATTTTGCTCCATCGATATGTTTTTGATGTGAACATGTGGATTACGCCCACTCTTTCTGAGTCATCTTTAAATCTAAGCAGTATTAATTTCAGCAAACTTGAGGAGGACATGTGCTTATTAATGAAGCCCAAGTGCTTGCACTAAGTAACAAGTTAGCAAGAAACTTCACTCTTTTCAAGAGCTCTGGGTTCCGGGTAGCCATTTCCTGCATATTCAGTTAGCAATAAAATCTTCAATTAGCACTAGAGGGCATTGGAAAAGAAAATAGTTAGTGTGCACTGAGATGCAAATGCTTTTAGCAGTGAAAAGGAACAATTTCATGCCAGCCTGCACCAACAACAAGATTTTTCTTTTTTTTTTGGTTTTTTTTTTTTTGGTTTTTTTTTTGTTTTTTTTTTTTTTCCCCTGAGATTTACAATTTCAGTGAAGGCCTGAAATGTTAGCAATGGGGTTACATTATTTATTTTCACTCATGTTCCACTAACCTGCAGCCTTGATCATCTCACTGGTAAAAGGAACAGCTGTATTTCACATTTATGCATTTACATAATTTTCCTTCCCCAAAATACTTTTCACCTGTATGCATTTTAGATCAGGAGTCAAATATTAAGGGAATTCTGATTAAATCAACCCTCAGTGTATTTGCTTTCCTTATAGTAAAATATGTGTTGAGTTCTCAACAGAATTTTCAAAGGGTATGGTTTTGGCTTTTATTCATAATTTAAGCCAGGAAGGGAGGAAAGAATAGAACAGAATAAAGTTTAAAGATCTGTTGAGTATGCTTGGTAAGGACGATCCCATATTATTCTAGCTTAGAGGTATATTTGTCCTAATTAACGAGGCCAGGATAAACATAATGAGATTTCTGCTCAGCAGGTTAAAGTTTGGAGGAGTTGCCTGAGCAAGATTATAACTTTTGCACGTGGTAGCCATATAGGACTGTGACTCAAGGGTGTGCAGAGCCTAGGGGCAAGTTTTATCAAGGGCTGGCCTGTATGAATATTTATCCATTTTATAATCGGATAATTGTGGCATTGATACTGCAAGACTTGGTCCTGTAGGATGAACACAGGCCCTGCTTCTACTGACTACACTTACCATTCAGTGCCTTCAGCACTTCACAGAAGTGACCTGCAAATTGGACAGATGGCAGGAAAATGTGACAAATGCATCAAAGTACAGAAATCAAATGGGAAAATAACTTGAAATAGAACATGATAAATACAGGATTTAATGCATGTATGAAGTTGATACTCAGTTGAGGGGCTTTTTCACACCTATACTATTCATATTATAGTTTTATACTATTACATCCTTCTTAATAAGTACATCAAGAAACTGTGATAAAAGTGTGGTAAAACTTTTGAACTCTCAAGTTTTTGTTGTTTTAAAATTTGTCTTTAAATCCCTGAGAGACAGTGCCTACAGCTATCTCCTTTCGCATTTCTGGTAAGGGTCGTAGAGCTTGATAAGGATCTTTGCAAAATGAAAACTAGAGTCATAAGTGATTGTTTTTATATACTGGGTAGTTGAAATGCTTTTAAAGTAAAGATATGGTTGTTTAAAGTGAAATGATCAGGGTTTTGAGAATTTAGAATTAGTTTCATTTAGTTTTGAATTGGAATTTCATTTGTCTGGTTCAGTGACATGAATGAAATTTTATTTCAGAGCTCCATCTGAACTAGGAAAGCTTCCAGGAGAGTTAGTGACTCACAAGGTACATCTACAATAAATAATTTGGTTTAACACCCAAGATAAAGCTTTAAAAATTAATTTCCATCTGGCCATGATATATTCTGGAAGTAGGTTACAGAGTGTGCAAATGGGAAGCAAGTTATCTATTAGAGGATTAATGAATCATATGGTAATAATGTACTTAAGTAGTAATAAAATTTGCAAACACTTCACATATCTTTAATTTCTATCATAATACTTGCAGAAAGTAAAGGTAGGCTGAATACTTCTTCCATCTTACAGGATGGAAGGGCAAGAGACAAAGACTAGTATTTTGTCAGGCAGTAAAATTGCAGCTAAAACTCAGGGTTCTCACACATCCTAACCATAACTACTTGCACTGCAACATGAACAGATGAATTTCTTATAAGAATTAGTCCATTTCTGGGGGTTTTCAGAGAAATAAGACAGCAATTCCGCCTAGTTAACCTGACCTATATGAGGTGCAGCAAACCTGTATTTTAACAAGATATGACCTTCGATACAAAAAGCATCAGAAGTCCTCTTCCTATTCTTAACTGGTAAGCTCATTAGATACCATCCTTTGAATTTTCAATTATTTCATCATGGCAGCCCCAGGAACAGTTAGAAGGTATGTTCTAACCATTCCCATTGAGGCAAAACTTCCCTTCATGTAGCATAATTTCAGAAATCTGCGAGACCATAACATGTAAGGAAGTTGACATTTGTTAATCTTTAAACTGCTTAAAATTATTTAAAGAAGCAATCAATATAGGTTAACAAATTTTGAGTGAGTTTGGTGCACAAGTAAAAAAACCAGAAATACTTATCAGTAGGACACACATGCACCAAAGGTTTCAAATGTAAACACAGCAACAGGAAAAAAAATCCCACAGATGATGGTCTTCTGCCTTGCATGTGTATCATTGTACATAGCATACTCTACTGCCTAGACCTCTGATTCAGCATTTTCAGGCAAATACTGATTCTGGGGTTTCCACTTGACTAGAACCTGCATAGCAGATTAGCATTAAAACTTGAGGTCATATCATCCAATGTGCTTGGATGACCAGCAAATAATTCAGGAGAACCTATGCTTTTTTTCCTCAGCAGCCATTGCAAGCAGATTTACCCATGACATCTCAGGCATATCCTGAGGCTACTCTTGCTGAGAGGGTTATTTCTTGAGTATAATTGAGATTGCTCAAGAAAAACTGGACAAAATGGACTTTTTGCTACAAATAGGTACACATCCCTCTGGCTCAGCCTTCCTCCTCACACTCATTGTCTGGTTGTGCTCAGCTCCTGTCCCACACAAAGCCCTCACTTTTAATGTGTGCAGGAAAGCCCTGTGCAAGTCCCTGGTGGACAGGCCAGTACACCTCAAAGAGAGTCTGAACCTGAGAGCTACCAGGGATAAGAGCAATGGTTTTCACCCATCATATAACTTCCCACCTTAGGCTCTAAGGCTCTGAAAAGGAATTATGTGAGGCAAGCAGGTCCCAAAAACCTGGGCCATGTGGCACAGTCACAGGCTGTGTGTCATACACACGCACTGCAGCTGGTGCCTCAGAGGGAATGTTGGAAGAGCCTTGCTGAAATATCCCTAATAGCCATGTTGGCCTGTGGGAAATGGATCAAGCTGATGCCATCTGTGGGAGGAGGAATATGGGGATGTAATAAATTTGATTATATGGCTACTTGAAGGGCAGATGCCAAAGGGCCCTCAATGGGCCTATCCCTCAGAAAAGGGCCACTTCATCTCCACTAAAGCATCCTTGCAGTGCAAACTGAGTGGAAAGAATTTCATCTAACAGAGCAGCTTTCAAAAACCCTGAGACAAATATGCATGATGGAAAAAAGTCCCTGAACAGTTTATTTTGTTGATATTTATCTGAGGTTACCTTTGCTCAATTTTATCTCCATGGAAAATATATCTTTGTATATTGGATAAGGCACATATAAAAAGGTGGATTATTTGTATATAAGCCTTTTTTACTGAAAACTCTGGTTTATGCAGCTTTTTTGCTTCCCTGGCTTTTTCCTTAACTTGATTTTTATTTTTTCTTAGAAGGAAATTCAATACTATTTTTATTGAATTTTAATCTGGATAGGATTTGTATGTTACGATTTGCTATTGCTAGAGAAAGCAAGTGATTTACTAATTGAAAGTCTAAATAAATAAACAAAAGCATATTGCCTCTGCTGAAATAAGATTAGCATTATGAGTACAACTCTTTTGTGTTAGTCTGTCACTGAACAAAATCCACAATAATTTCTAGTATTCAACTGATATATTCCCCTTTAATAAGGAACAGACATAATATTTGCACTTTTGCCCTGGGTGGACATTCTGTCTCGTTTTATAACCTTTAATTTTCTCATTACATAGATTATAAACCTCTTGCCCCCTCCTTGCAAATTACAGTAATTTCACAATTATAAGCCGCACCTGAATATAAGCCACACTTCCGGGTAGCTGGGCAGACCACGGGATTCATCCATATATAAGCCGCACCGGAATATAAGCTGCGCCTTACTTTGGCAGGGTACACGTGCAACAAAGTAACGCCGCGGTCCCTGGCGCTGTTCACCCGGCCTGAGCTTTATGCAAATGCCATAGCAGAACGCGAGCCCGGCACAGCAGTCGTAGCTGCAGCTGTAGCTGGGCAGCCCTACGCTAACTACGTAGCCCAACTGCCATGCCAATACAAGCCACAGCCTCAGCTGGGCTGCTCACATTAACTACGTAGCCCAACCGCCACCCCGATACGAGTCACAGCCGTAGCTGTGCTGCTCCATGCTAACTACCTAGCGCAACCGCGAGCCCGGCACAGAAGCCATAACTGCAGCCTGAGCCGGGCTGCCTTATGCAAATGTTGTAGCAGAGTCGGCTCACCTGTGAATCCAGGCAAAGAAAGGAAAACACTACAAAATCCAGAAAGAAAAGATTCACTTATATTAAACTTTTAATCAACTTCATCCTCACTCGGGTCTTCACCCTCTGTGAAACCTTCAAAGTCCTTGTCCTCCGTATCCAAAATCATGGGTTGTGCGAGGCTGGCATCCAGCAAACCCGAACCCTTTTCGGCTGTACCTTCCTCATCAGACTCCTCACTTTCGCTACTGTCCCCTTCGCTTGTTGGTGCCGGAATGATGTCCGCCTTCCTGAACCCTTGCATGACAGTTCGGAGGGAATACCAGGAATCCACTATCCCCTGGCAAATAGTGGTCTCTTTAACCCGGCACCTCTTCCTGGTCTTTGTGAAGGAGTGGTCTGGTCTGGACATCCAGACTTCCCACCTAGCTCGGAGTTTAGCTTTGAATGAACGGATTATACTTATGTCCAGAGTCTGCAGGTCTTTGGTCAAGCCACCCGGTATAACAGCTAGCTCCGAGTTCGTCTTTTTAACCACAGCTTTTACTCCTTCTGTTGTGTGGGCATGCCTGGAATCCAGAACCAGAAGTGCAGGGAACTGATGGAAAAATCCGTCCGGTCTCCTAGAGTAAACCTGGGTTAGCCATAACTTCATTATCGCCTCATCCAGCCAGCCTTTGGGATTCATTGCAACACAGATGCCTGCTGGAAATTTACCTTTAGGTATCGTTTTTCATTTAAAAATTACCAACGGCCATAATTTATGCCCATTTGAAGCGACTGCAAGGACGACCATAAATGATGTTTTCTCGTTACCTGTCGTACGGATGGGAACCGAGGATTTCCCAGTTTCTTCCACAGTTTGAGTCAGCAGCATATCGAACGTTAGGGGCACTTCATCCATGTTTAAAATCTGCGGTGGCTGGATTTTTTTTCAGCGATCTTCGCTTTGCAGTACCAGTGGAAGTTCGCCACTTTCTCCTCTGTGGCGGAGCCATGTTGATGAGACGTGTCTGAAGTCTCGGAGTGCCGGGCTTCAAATCTCGGAGTGCCTCAAGTCTCACGTCCCGTGCATGAAATCTTGGGGCGCCGCATCCGAAAAATAGAATAGGATTCCTTGCTGCAGCCCCCCCGCCCCCAGTGCACCTGAGGCCACCCCTAGCCGAGAAGCTTTTATCTGATTGGTTTACAGTGGTCAGAAACGCGCAATTCATTGAAATTGAGCCTGCCACACAAACCCGTACTGGAAACAACGTAGCTGAAGTGACTGCAACACATGCGCCTGAGTGTCAGGTAACTTCCAGGTTCGCTATTCTCCTGAAATTGTCCATAGATAAACTACACCCGATTATTAGCCGCACTCCTGGAGTGGGCTCCAATCTTCAGTGAAAAAGGTGCGGCTTATATTCATGAAACTACTGTAACATGTTATTCAGTAAAATAGCTGATCGCTCATGATTTCTAAAGGAGAGAAGATTACTGTTATTTTTCAGGTTTGCACAATTGCCAGCTTCTTAGTTTCCCCTAATGTAAACGTTTTCTATATTCATAGTTTAATCTATTTTTTTCCTTCATATGTGTTTTGCCACTCTATTTTTTCACATTTTCCTTTAAGATGTTATGAGTAACTTCTTCAATAAAAGCTTTTTAGAAAGTTGTGTAGTTTTAAGGCTGTATTTTCACCTCAAATGCTTTAAGTTATAGTTTTCATCACCTCTCTTCTGGGTCAAAAATATTATAAATAAAGCTATTTTAAAGGGTTTAGTTTAGGTCACAATCAGCTTCACACTTATAACATGAATATCAAGGATAACGACATATAAAATCATTTTCATCTTCTAACATTCACTTACCATTTACAGCAACAACAATTAATTATGTTTTTCTGGTATTGGACTAACCTTCTTGTAAGAAAGTGCCACTGCAGCAAGTTATGAGCCAGCATAGCTGAAGGCTATGAATAGGACACCTGAACTTGCAGATTTGATGGCACCTCTGTTTTCAGCTGGGTCTTCCCATACTGTACTCCCAACACAGCTAAATGTATGTATTGCAGGAATCCTGGCTTCCCATATTTTTGAAGACAGATGGTTTGCAAGTCTTTGTTTTACAATCCTCTGGAAATTTGGCTTGAGTTCTTAACACTGTCTATTCAATCAGACATCAAATGTCCAGGTACTATGCCAAAAGTCACTAACTTGAGTAAGAAATGGCAATATATTAATTCTGTTTGTTCATTATAATATATTTGGTGAGATGAGGGATTAGGGGTTTATCAATAATTTAGAGACAAGCCCACAAATTTCTCTTCTTACTAGGACTAAGTCTGCATTTAGTCAAAACATGTTTGATATTATTAAAGACCTATGTATATTAGGAAATTTGTGTAGTAATTTGAAAAGGAATCTTAAAAATTCACAGAGTATTAATTTCATTAGCTGACAAGATTTTATAGGAAGAAGGTAAAGGTCAATTCCTTTAATTTGTCATATTTGAGGAAAATACACTGCATAGAGACTCGAGGCATGTGCTAAAGTTCAAAATCAGACTCTCAGATCAGATTTTGGAATAAATTCTCTGTTTCTTGCTTTTAATAAGCTTTGTTAGAAGTTTATTAATTCATATGAAAACATGTTAAATATTTTAAAAATAGCTAAAATTGAGGCTATATGGCTATCATAAAAAGCACCATTCTAGCCATAATTTTCCAGAAGCTGGAGCAATTTTGATTGTGTGGGCTTTTTCACCCTATATTTGGTAATCAGTTAAAGACTACTAAAAATGATAAATTACTGTCATAAACTACTAGAAAGAAATGCTGCTATGGATTCATACAGTTATGCATTACAATATCCTAAGTTTTCATTGGTGCCAACATATCCAAATATTAAAAGAGTAGAGTACAGTAATTTCACAACTTGAAGGCACGCCGGATTATAAGGCGCACTTCCGGGTTGCTGGCAAATTCCCAAACTTTGTCCGTATACAAGATGCACCAGACTCTAAGGTGCCCTTTTTTTGGCAGTGAGGATCCGTGTAACAAAGCAACAAATTAGTAACAGAATCACATTATTGTGGGGTTTACTGGCAGGTGCTCAACTCGCAAACATTTTTCATGGATCGGCATAGCCTTTAAACGCAGTCCCAGGCGCCCCCCGGTGCAGGGGGCCCCATCACTCCCACCCACTCCCGGCACCGACTGCCATGGCTGGTGCGGCTCTCGCAGGTGGCGTGGCACGTGGCTCAGCTCATGACTTGGCTCGCGGCTCGCACTTCTGGGTTGGCAAATTTCCGAACTTTGTCCATATATAAGTCACACCGGATTATAATACACACTTCCGGGTTTTGATCAAAATTTTAGTCAAAAGGGTGCACCTTATAGTCATGAAATTACTATACTTTGTAACAACACTTGTGTCTTCAGAGAGTGTGCAAGGCTGCAGAAACCACAGACGGAATGAGAAGTGGCTGAAGACATGTGCTTGAATTTATTATTTTAATTTTTTTTTTGTCATCCATGGGCTAAAGAAAACTTTAAATTAGGGAAAGACAGTAGTACCTTACACCACTACATGGTCAGTTGTAAAGGTCAGATTCTGTGACAGGATCTTCAAAAACAATCTATAGAACAAACACAATTAATGAGAAAGAAAATGAGTTTACCTAGATTGTGCATCACTGTAAACAATGTTTGGATTTAAGCTTCTTAGCTGTAAATAAACAGACATGATTTGGAAATCCCTGTCATCTTTATCACAATATTACATGTAACTGCTAGACCACAACCTTCCACAGCAGAAGATACTTTGTTTAGGATTTGTAAGCTGTCAGTCTTATTAACAATCATGGATGTGAGCTGGTTTTTTCTTCAGGCCCAACAACAAATAATTTTTCTAACAAAAATGCAGCAACATTCAGTTTGTAAATGGCAAAGTGGCTGCTTAAGAAGTAAGCATTTTATGAAACACTAAGGTAGGAAACATCCATCCAACAGAGGCAAAATGTTTAAATTGTTTTGAACTGATGCAAGCTGGAGATGCAATGGTTTGAGCAGGGAGGATGCAGTGCAGGATTGGTACCTAAAAACAGTCCAAATAGCCATATCCCAGGCTTATGCCTTCAGTATTTGAGAGAAACACCTTTCAAATTACATATGACCCTGGTTTTACCTCAAGCAACCTTCCTAGGTACAGGTCAGAAAAACACCAACCTCAGGATATTGTGAGTGGTTTCAGTTCACTACAGGAAAAAATGCACAGTATTTGTAGGGTGCCTCAGTCATCCAGTAATTGGAAGCTTTGCTTCCTGATAAAACACAAACTGCATTTTCTCAATCTCTAATTCCATCTCTTTAAAATTTTAATTTACAATATTTTTTCTTAATGCAGGGCTATAATGGTGGCTGTAACAATGGCTTCATGTTTCAGTGAATACCAGCTTTGTTTTGTTCCATATTCAGTCTCTCTGCATGATGTTTTATTATGCGTACTGACAGAAGTCAATGTCTGTTTGTTATTTTTGTTTTGTATGTTACCAAGCTTGAACACAGAGAAATTAAGCTGTTAGCTATTTTATGATGCAGTTTGGATTTGAAAAAGAAAAGGGAGGAAAGTAAAATGGGCCATAAAACCCACAACAAAAATATATAAAGATAAGCAATATGAGACTGACTGTAGCTTGAAGAGTAAATGTTTGCAGCATAATGGAAATGGGAGGAAGCTTTATACAGGCATTGAATTTAGAAAAAAACCCAACCATTTACAGAAAGAATTAAATGTTCTGAAGAACTTCTGGGACAAAATAAAGAAGAAAACTGAGTGCAAAGTCTTGTCAGGTGCAGGGATGTATTCCAAAGCATTAGATGTAAACTGAATGCCTGGGGAAAGACCTCATCAATAGGTTCAGTCAGAACAGTCAGCAGTGAGCCAGGCAGAAGCAGCCTGTGGAATCAGGGAAATGCAGCAGAAGAAATGCACCACAGAGCTGACATATAGTCATCTCTCATTGACAAAAGCCTAGGAGCCAATAACTGGGACATACAATCTGCAAGTGGCTCTTTGAGAACTGAAATTGCCAGGTGCTGAGCAGTGGAGAATGAGGTTGCTCCCCTGTCTGCAAGGTAAACAGACTTCACATGACTTTAGCATCCCCAAATTGTCACAGTAAGTCAACTTGATACTGCTAGGTAGCAGATAGGATCACTCCAGCAGCACTGAAATGGATTCTTTTCTTGTTTGAGAGAAGGTTGCTCACTAACTTCTAAGGCATCACACAATTTGTTGTGCAATTAAGATGGCTGCAAACACAGTCACTTTTAGAACAAACTAACTGCAGTTCTCCCTTTATAGCCTCCATATGCAAAGAATAAAATCTTTTAATTAACCCAGTTACTTTCTGTTTTTCAACTACAAGGGAAAACACTTGCTAAATTGGCTTAGATTATGTTGCATTTTATTGAACTTTTAAAATGTTATTTTAATAACTGTTTCTTCTGAAGACTGATTATAACTTCTGCACCATCATCTGAAATGAATGATGAGACAATGCTAATGGTATTAATTATTTTCTCTTCAAAGCACACTGAATTTTTTTCCACACAAAGTTGCTGCCCAGAATACTAGGAAGCTACTGATGGGTAAATGAGAAACCCAACTCTACAAAAGAGGCAAGACAAGCAAGACTCAGTATTTGCTGATGTTTACCTGCCAGGGCATCTACACCCCATTTCCTTCAGATTGTACTGTACTTAGAGTTTTGTGAAGGAAGCATACTCAGTCCTAGTCAGAAAAACTTGCCTGTTTATATGCATTACATAAACAGAACAGTTTGAAATAATACAGAGTATATTTTGTATATGCTTGCAGAGATTTAGCTGTTCACTGAATTGCAGTGAAGGCTTCTTGATAACCTAAGGTCCCTACCAATAGATTAACTGTTAAAATGTTGCAGAGTAACAGGAAGAAGAGTCCTACTATGTTGTATGCTGAAAGCCTTATTAATGATATTCATTAACAGAGAAGGAAATAACCCATAATTTACACATTTTAAAATGCAGCTGTGAAGCCTGAGTTTATTTTTCACTCTGTCTTGTGCTTTATCAGGAAGAGAATGAAGAGGATTTGCAAATGCACTAATACTTAAACACCTGATATAGAAGAAAAGCCCTCAGAAAGTGTAGATCTCTCAGATCCCAAGTGATTTTAAGCACATTGGGATTTGCTGTTTTAATCCACCTCCTATACTTCTGCTAAATTAACTCGTGCAGGAGATACAAGCATATCGACTATCAAATACCAATGGCATTCAAACACTACATTTACTTTCATAAAATCCATTCTGTAATATACTCTCCATTCAGTGAAGATTCTAAAATATAAAAGATATGGATATTATTATGCACCAATGGAAACACATTTAGAAATTAAAATTCTGCTATGTGACAGAGAAAAGTTACAAAACTATGAAAGATTTATGACAGGGAAATGAACAAAGCAGAAATTAGCATTGCTCCTTGATTTATAAGTATCATATATTCAGTAAAGTATGTTGTAAAATAAAATGATCCAACAAAAACCAATGAAGCTCTGATACTTTCACACAAATCTTTTTCTCTTAGGCCTTGTAGTTTGGTTTTGGTACATACTTTAATTTCAGTAGTGTTGTTTCTTAAATCAGTCATTGAGGAAATATTTCAAATACCTTTTCACTTGCCCTCCCAAGAGCAGAATGAGCAACAGGAGCATGTTTATGGCCCATCCTTTTTTTTTTTTTTAAAAGCAATAGTTGCTATGTTTTACCTGGAGATAAATACATAGGCAGGAAGCATTTCCATGTAATAGATGAATGTTTTTTTCCCATTCTCATGTTCTCTACAACCACATGTTGATTAAAACCTGTATAAAGCATACCATGAAAATCAATTTATGCATGCAGGTAAAAGAATGTTACAGAACCATGGTAGCTGTAGTGAGAGGTAGGTCAATCCATTCAGAGACAAAAAATTTTACTGTGTGGGTGTAGGACTCAGTGTATGATTCTTGAGAACAGGCAGGCATCCTTTCTCTTGTAGGGTCTGTGTTAGTAAGAATTTTGAGATAGTTTGTCTTGCCAAGCTCCTTCCCCAAACCCAGTGTTCTCAGGCTCATATCCAATTTATTGCTGAGGAGAGGACACTGAGAGGTATCAATACTTGTTATGCAAGTCTTCTTGTAAGGAAGAAGAGGACAGCATCTTCCTTTGGCTCTCCATTTTGGATGTTATGAAAAAAGAAAAAGGACAGAGCCTTTATGGAAATTTTCATTCCCTTAACCTGGGTGGATGGTTATCTTATACCATATAATGCATCTGCCATGACCATCCTGGGAAAGGTATGCTGCCCACTCAATATCCAAGCTGTGAAAAGCCAGTGTTGTGTCCATCATCCCACATCTTTCTGTGTTTGCAGGTTCCAACTAATTTTCAAATGAGAGTGTTACCAGTACAGGCTATGTTTGGGTCCATTCATGCTTTAACTTACAAGTCAAACCACATCCCAGACTTCATAGTTCACTACTATGCCAATTGCAAAATAAAAGCTTTCAATTCCAACATAACACTCCTATCTTCTTTAATCCTTAGAATAGTGTCTTCATCATATGCCAAGGTTTTATTAAAATCTGTTCTCAATTGATTGGGAATTTTTTCTGCTTTCCCCTTTCCCCTCTCTTCCCCTCAGATTTAATTTTAGGCAACTGTTACACAAGGCTTCTGATGTGATGCTATTTTTCTGAGAGATAGAAATCCAAAGAGAATTTTGGCAGAACTTAATAAAGGTGGATTATGATATTGTGTTGTTTGACTGAGTCTTCTTTCAGGGCTTTTATTAGGGATCTCTCTCATTGCATTAGGAATAATGAAACAGAAGCGTCTGAGATATTTGCATGGCCAAACCTACTGAAAAGAAATCCTAAGAGTCACAAACAGAGACCTGGTGACAGAGGATGGAACATCCACAGTTTCTTTCCATGATGACAATGAATTGATTATGCAGAAGAAGTGCAAAAAGCTCTTCAAAATTCTAAAATCAAATCCAGAAAAATCAAGCCCTGTATAAAAGAGAAAGTTTATGGTAATTATTTAAATTTCTCAAAGAATATACCAATGGAAAAAAAAAACCACTGCTCTTAGAAGTCCAATGATTTGGCTCTCACTATGGTAAGGAGTTGTACACAGTATATAATATTCAGCAAAAAGTTAGATTAATAGATATGCTGAAAAAGAAACTGTAACTTGCAACCTGATCTGCAGCTCATCTGTGTCAGTCTGTCA
The DNA here is from genome assembly GCA_009812075.1 of Sialia sialis. Lineage (NCBI taxonomy): Eukaryota > Metazoa > Chordata > Aves > Passeriformes > Turdidae > Sialia > Sialia sialis. Next base: position 7,233,542 of record VRYO01002778.1, on the reverse strand, counting down.
TAAGGCTTAAGGATACAGAACGTTCAGAAGCAGCTGCCTTGAAAAACTGAAATATTGAACTGAATGTTTGAATTTGAAGTGCTGTACTATACTGTAGACTGTGTACTGTCATTTGCATATGGCTATTGACAGATAGATATTATAATCTACAATAATTTCACAATTATAAGCCGCACCTGATTATAAGCCACACATCCGTTTAGCCAGGGGCACCATGGAAATTGTACATATGTAACCCGCACTCCGAATACAAGCCGTATTTTTTTTTTTAAGTGAGGATCTCTGTGTAACAAAGTAACGAGTTAGTAACAGAATCACGGGATGGCAGGGTTTGCTGTCAAGTTGCTCAATTTGCAAACAGTTTTCACAGACTGGCGAAGCCTTTAAACACAGCCCCATGTGCCCACCCCGATGCCGTGGGCGCCGGCTCCCAGTTGTGGCTCTGCATGGCAATGCTCCCTCATGGCCCTGCTGCCCCCTGAAGCCCCTTCCCCACCTGCCCCCCACCCGCCTGGCCACGGCTCCATGGTGGCTTCCCGGCTGGCTGCGGCTCCACAGCAGCTCTCTCCCCGGACGGCTCGCACTTCTGGTCTGGCCTTTCGCCGGAAATTGTCCATAAATAAGCTGCACCTGATGATTAGCCGCAGCACTGGCGTAGGCTGCATTCTTCAGTGAAAAAGGTGCGGCTTACAATTGTGAAACTGCTGTAATAACAATAATTTGAATTCTACTTACAGTAATAAGACAACAGCTATGGGATAAAAAATAAAAAAGGGAGAGTGAAAAATAAAATTTTTCAGAAATTGATATTGGTTTGCAGCAACTAATACATATTTCCTCTACTACAACACTTGATGAATTAGTGGAAAGAGGTTACATAAATCAATCAGAGAATACAGTGAAACCTTCCTAGGTCCCATGATGCCAATGACTATTGACCCATAGCTACAGTGTGTTATGGTTATTGCACCTTCCAGCTTTACTTGGTGGTTTGAACTTTCAGAATAGATGAATCTTGGCACAAAAGTCATTAATAATTGACCATCTGGAAATTCACCACCATTTCAGCTGTGTGTAATGTAGGAAACACAGCAACCTGCTGTTTGGAATAGGTTTTCCTCCAGAATTTTTGGCATTTCTTGATAAAGAAATAAATGCCAACAGAACAAAAGAAATTATGGCGAGAGCTGTAACTGACACTGCAAAGAGATGGGTTTCTTTCGACATTTAGAGTTACCTGGTAATGTAAGATGAATGTAAGATGAAAGCATTGGCATTGCACAATAAAGTTTCAGGATTCTGTAAATCTACAGGTGTTTACTTTGGGAAGTTTAGAAGGGGGAAGATGATGTGGAATAAGAACATGTGTGAAATAATTCCTGAAGGCTATGTTTAAACCTTTTATGTTTTAATTTATGGTGGTTTATACCCTGCCTTCAGGCTTTGGATGGAAATATATGGAAAAAATCTATATATTCTGAAGTAATAGCTTTGGGTTTGTCTTGGTGTAAAAGTGAGAGCAGAATTTTGTCCTCTACCTTCACGCGTATGACTGTATCTTCGTTCTTTCAGTTTTCATCCCCGTAATATTCCATGAAAGTTATATGGAGTGGCTTGAAGATTTGTGAACTGGTTAACAATACAATACAACAACAACAAAAAAAAGAGAGATAAATATAAGTATGAGAGAATGGTTTCCTTTCCTTTATGTTTCTATTGTGTTCCAGAGAAGAAAGAAATTTCATTCCACAGGAGGGAAATTGCTTTGTGACTAAAATGGTATTAGACTCTCTCTGATGAATTTTCTGAAAGCACAGAAGAGTAACAGCAAGAAAGAGCAAACAAATACTGCTGTCTGAATAGATTTGAAAATAAACCTTTTTTTTTACAGCATACATTTCAAAGTTCTGGAGCCAGAAAGTATTGCTAGATATTGTGCCTAACAACAGGACTTGGATTTTTCTTTAAGCAAATTCCATTCAATTAAAACTTAGTAACAACGACAACCCAGTCTTGACTTAGAGTATTAGCAATTCTATAGAACCTGCTGCACTACTTCACAAGTGGTTCCAAAGTCAATTAGCTTCAAAGTCAGAGCTCCCCAGTTATTTCTAGCTTTGATCTAGCTTCAATTTCCAGGTACTGTATTTTGGTTTTATTTTGGATTTCAGTAAAGGTTTTGATGCTGTCTCTCACAGTATCCTTCTGGAAAAAATGCCCAGGACTCAGCTGGATAGCTGTGTTACATGATGAATGAGCAACTGGCTCATGGATCAGGCAGAAAGGGTTATGGTGAATGGGATGACATCAGACTGGTGACCTGTCCTTATTGGGGCTCCTCAGTACCCCATTGTAGGGCCAGTTCACTTCAATGTCTTCAGAAATTACTTGGACACTGGACCAAATGGGATACTAAGTTTGTCAATGATACAAAACTGGGAGGAGCTGTTGACTTACTTGAAAGAAGAGAGGCCTTGCAGAAAAACGTGAACAAATTAGAAGGCTGGAAAATCATCAATTACAAGAACTTCAATAAGGAAAAGTGCTGGATTCTGCACCTGAAGCAAAGGAGCCCTGGAGGTACAGAAAGGAGGATGAGAGGCTGGACAGCAGTGCCACGGAAAGGGACCTGGTCAATGGCAGACAGGAGGGCCAGATGTGTCCTGGGGGGCGTCAGGCACAGCATCAGCAGCTGGGCAAGGGAGGGGATTGTCCTGCTCCCCTCTGCACTGGGGCAGCCTCACCTCGGCTGCTGGGGACAGCTCTGGGTGCCACATTGTAAGAAAGATATTAAATTATTAGAGAATGTCCAAAGAAAGGCAACAAAGATGGTGAAGGGCCTTGAAGAGAAGCCGTGTGAGGAGTGTCTGAGGTCACTTGGTCTGTTCAGCCTGGAAGAGACTGAGGGGAGACCTCACTGCAGTTACAGCTTCCTCATGAGGGACACAGGAGGGGCAGGCACTGATTCCTGCTCTGTGATGACAGTGACAGGACCTGAGGGAATGATCTGAAGTTATGTTGGGGAAGGTTTAGGTGGGATACTAGGAAAAGGTTCCTCACGCAGACGGTGATCAGGCAATGGAAGAGCTCTCAGGCTCATGGTGTATTCTTGAGGCTGTCCTTTGCTGGGCCAGCAGTTAGACTCCAACTCTTCTGACAGATTCTGTGATTCTGTGAAATATCATATAATTTAGTTTGCAATAAAAAGCATCTGCTTGCTGCACCATCATATTCATACTAACAGAAACAAAAACATCACAATAATGGCAATCCTGGGCATACTAAGTGAAAACATTAAAGTGGGATAGAATTCAAACCATGGTCCTGATGTTTTTTGAGAATACTGAAGAAGGTTTTAATCACCTGTCACACAGGTCTACATATATATAATATTTTCTAAGGCATGATTAATTTTTTAAGTACACATTAAAAGCAGAGGATAAAATGTTTTACAAGGATGCCCTTGCGCACAGTATGTGATTAATACATGATGAGGGAATCAGTTGTCTCTTTGAATACCCAAACTTGGGCTTCCTGAAAACGCTAATGCTGGCTAATATTCCTTGAAGCAGAGTATTTGACTGTAGTAGATGGCTAAATCTGCCCTTGTCTGTATTGATAAAAGTCCCCTGGACCACAAAGACTCCATACGATCAAGTTCAAAGTGGATGCTGATATAAATAAGTATCCTAGATTCCTTATGTCTGTCTCTATACATATGTCCATGACAGCACAAACACCCAAACTCATTATTAGGTTTGTTTCTTGAGTAGAAAAAATTTATGTTGCAGGAAACTCTGATCTGTGCTCTGTACTTTCTAGCTGGCTACCTTTGTCACTGTGACAAAGAACCAAAGAACTGCACATTCATGATTATATATATGTATGTATACATATATATATATATATATATATACACGTATATATATATATATATATCCACACACACATATGTATATATAGATATATATGCATATATTTGATTCTGATTCTGTAATGATCCTCAAGTTACCTAAAGTTTCTCTAAAATGAGATAACTCTTTGGAATTCATTCGACCCAGTTCAGTCAGGAGCTATTTATGCGCTTTTCATGTTGCAATCAATAAAGTAGCATTACTATAATATAGTATTGATATGATGAAAATTAAAATAGTCAGGGCTTTGGATATCCTGTCTGAACTACAAGTAAATGTGCAATTTAAACTACAGACAGGTCATGAAATACAACACAGGACATCAAGTTCCACAGAAGACTGTTCCCACACTTTCTGTTTAATTCTCATGTGAGGCAACGAACTATTAGGGAGATATAACTGGCACTCAAGGGCTACATTGTTAGGAGAATCTTGTCCCAGGCAAAAGCTGACCTAGGAAAAATATGCATCAGGGGACATGGAGAATAGCCACCATGGTAGCAATAGTAATGAGCATAATCTGGTATAGTAAATACTGAAAGTGTCAAACTAAAAGTGCTGCTCCTATAGCTGAATGTTTACTATGGAATAAATAGAAAAAAACAAACAAAAAACCCCCCCCAACAACTGTTCCAACTGTTTGGAACCTATGTAGGAGAAGAATTTTGTAACTGTGTTATAGTTAACTAAAATTATCCTCTCTTATGATATCTCAAAATGTGAGTGATAGCTCATATATATTTTAAGTAGGTCTTTGAGGGACAAGCTGCTATTGCAAGTAAAGCAATGTGGTTTGAAAAGCTTCCTCTTTCTCAAGATTTCTATATTTAAGACATTTGAATGCACCTTCAGTACCATGCGACCAGCTTTGCACAGTGACTGAGGGTAAAAAAAAAGCAGATGATAATCATCTGTATCTCTCCACACTAATATGAACACTGGGGCTTTTGGAGACTCATATGAATCCAATACTATTAATACCATCAACTACTGTATAAGTTTCACTTTAATGAGAAAATGGACTCAGGAGCATCTCTAATGTAAGTGCTAATGAGATGAATAATAGACCTCCTAAAGAACAGTAATTTTATGCTTATAAGCCACACCTTTTTGACTAAAGTTTTGAGGCTACCCAGGAAGTGTGGCTTTTCATCCAGCGCGGCTTATTTATGGACAAATTCCGGTAAAATGCCAACACGTAAGTGCTAGCCTGCAGCAGCCCTGAGCTGAGCCGGGGTCGGGGCCGCCCACTGCGGCAGTCCCGGGTGGGGCCGGGGGCCGCCGTGAGCTGCTGGGAGCTGGCGGATCGAGGGGCCACTGGGAGCTGTTGGGAGTGGGGGGGCCGCTGGGAACAGGGGGTGCATGGCGTGGCCCGGCCCCTGCCACTGGCAAGTGGGGCTGCACGGGGCTGTGCCGATCCGGGCTGCTAGGAGCGGGGGGTGAGCGAGGCTTCATGGGGCTGGGCTGGACCGGGTGGAGCAAGCAGGCAGGATGGGGGGCACCCACCCCCTCTGCTGCATGGGAAAAAAAAAGAAAAAAAAAGCAGCTTATCAACCAGTGCGGCTTATTTATGGACAATTTCTGTGGTCTTCCTGGCTACCCGGATGTGCGGCTTATAATCAGGTGCAGCTTATAATTGTGAAATTATTGTACTCACATCCCACAATTCTATGTCAAAGGAAATGCAATACTTCAGCACTTTATCTCTTACCACTCTTTTACACTGAGAAATTAATCTGCCTTCTAATTAAACAAATACATATGGAAACGCTTAGGCAAGATATGGTGTGAGTTTGAGGAATGACCAATTACGAAACATAAGGCTAAAATGATCCTGCCCCTGGATGAAGATGCTAACTTTTCTTATGGAAAATGTATAAAAGGGGATGTTGCGTGTTTTCCCATTCAGCAACGAGCGCTGATCCCAAAAACTTAAATAAGTCCAAGATTTTCTGTTCAGTGTTGCATTTTATATCCTCTTTGGAGAACCAAACCCAATACATTCTGGTCTTCTCCATGTCCTTCTGTTTTGACAATATCCTGTATTTTGTCCAAATAGTGTGTGAAACACTGTGCAGTAGGGAAAAGCAATGGCATGAAGTAAATTTGGATTTACTGATCCACAAATAGTTATTCTGACAAGACTGAATAGCCTTGGCTGAAGCAGAAAGACCGGAATAGTTTTCACTTAGTATCTAATTTTTTACTTTTCTTCTTTCCCTTCCCTTTCTGCTAGTGGATTAGATATGCACTTTTGTTGACATGAAGAAATAAGAACAAGGGTTTGGTATTCTATCTTAGGCATATCATAGCTTGATATTATCTGATTTTGTGAACTTATTACACTTTAAATCAAAAAATTTCCTATGGATTGGTAAATTCACTTTAATAAATTTTAAATTAATTTTAAATGCACATCCTTTCATTAAAAAAAAGCAGGGTAGATCACACGTATGCGTAAATGCCACAGTCATCAATTTAATGAAAAAGTTGTCTTTTACTGCTATGTAAATTTATAACCTACTCTTAGCTCTCAATCAATACTTGTTAGTCAACTATCTTTGACTGGGTTGGGTGAATGCATGAAAATGAAAAAGTTACTTTATTTGGAACAAATCACATGTCTTATTAAATTAGGAAAGTGAGCTGCTATGGAGGAAACATTAATTAAATCATGGAGAACTGTGTGCTCAAACTTTGAATGCATTTAGGACTGCTCTAGGGTAAAAAAAAATAAAATGAGAAAACAATCCCATCCTAAATTATATTCAGAAAGCCATGGCTAGAGGCAGACACAGTCTTAGGCAGAAATCTGCCAGCTTGATACCAGTTAAATACTAGCATGTTACTAAATGGATTTTGTGTTTATGGCCATATGAAAGAAAGAAATAATACCACATATATATGTGTGTGTGTGTGTATATATATATACATACATATATATTTATGCATATTTGTAATAGGAGGGATCAATATGTCATGTGTCATTATAATATAGTGTGTATTTTTTTTAATACTACCAGAGAGTAGAGTAACAGAGGTCTCTTTCCCTAATATTTTTGAGCTTTTTTCCTAAAATTAAAACTTACTTTATAAGGAAACATCTCAGACAAATCCACAGTTTCCTTTCAAAAGAAAGAGTTCAACCCCATAAAAGACAAATGTCTTGATTTCAAGCAAGTTGCTGCTGTCAGCATCATGTAAACAACATCACTCAACAGGACCAGCATGTTATGGCTAGTGCAATGAGGAAAGACTGTGATTTATAGTATTTGAAGAATGAATGACTCTGTTACTTTACAATGAAAACATAAAAAAAAGGAGAGTACAAAACCAGCTTGAGTTATTGCAAGTGTGCAGTTTTCAAGTTTTCTCTTAGTATATGGGCAAAACCCAATTGCTAAAAAAGCACATTATGATGAAGGTGGAGATCATCAAAGATTTACATTCAAAGTTAGCATGTAATGAAACTGGAGGATTCTGTCACATTTACAAGTGATATAATGTTCCTACTGTTCAATCATGAGTAGTAAAGGAATTTAACGATACTTATTTTTCCCCCCAAAATATAATGGTTTTATAATCTGATTTTAATTTTTCTCATTCAATCTCTTCATAGTAAAGGATTAAATTGAACAGAAGTTATATTTAATTAGAAAACCAAGAAAAACTCCGAACAATTGCCAAACTCCAAACCCCATATATCACCAAGAATTTCACTGTGTGCACAGAAATAATTTCTCACTATTTTGGGGACGCTATAAGTACAGTAATTTCACAACTATAAGGTGTACTGGATTATAAGATGCACTCCGGGTTGCCAGCAAATTTACGAACTTTGTCCACATATAAGGCACACCAGACCATAAGGTGCACTTTTTTTATTGCAGCGATGATCCGTGCGCAAAAAAGTAACAAATTAGTAACAGAATCGCTCAATCGCAGGGTTTATTGGCAGGTGCTCAATTTGCAAACATTTTTCACAGATCAATGTAGCCTTTAAATGCAGCCCCAGGCACCGTTCCCATACCACAGGCCCTGGCACTCCCTCCTGCCCCAGCGCCGGCTGTCGCAGCTCTCATGGCGTGTGGCTCGGCTCATGGCTGCCACGGCTGCCGGTTCTTGCGGCTTGCACTTCCGAGTTGGCAAATTTCCAAACTTTGTCCATATATAAGGCGCACTGGATTATAAGGCACACTTCCAGGTTCCAATCAAAATTTTAGTCAAAAGGGTGCACCTTATAGTCATGAAATTACTGTAATCATATTTTTCCCTTATTTTTTATTTCTTTCTTTTTTTTCTTTTTTTTTTAAGCAAAAGATTTTAAAAGTAAGTGTGAAAATCAAGTTTTCTTTTTATTTTTTTGTGTTAGGAAAGTCAAAATTACCAGAAAAGAATTTTACATCATTCTTAGTGCATTGAAAAAAGATCAAACTTGTGTACCTGAAAACATATTTTAGCTACTGAAATTTACATTAAACCTTCAGATTTTCATTTACACCTTCCCCCTGGCTTTCATGAAATTTTACCATTAAATCCCAAAATCATCATTTCTCTGGTAAAAAATTCGTACATTGCAAGAGTACATTCAGTTGACCTTTTTAAAAGACTATGATTATGAGATGTTTTTCTGCAAATTTTTCCCATCAGAAAGGACAAGAATAAAAAGAAAAATGCATGCTGGAAAGTAAAATAGAAAATAACTGAAAAATAAAGGCTTTTCCTAAGGACAAACTGTTCCTGAATGAAAGTAACAAAACAATGAAAAGAAATTAGTTATCTTGAGGACTCGGGAATAGTCTAATATTTACCAAATGAAAATTATTTCCTATTTGCAGCCACAAGATCTGCAAATCAAGATTTCTCTCAATCAATATGTTTTTGTTTCACTTCTAGAACAATTGGAGCAGAGATTTTTACCTAGGTCAAATATTAGGAGTTTGATCAAAAGCTTGAAACTCATAATTTGTTTTACTGAGCACTAAAATTGCACTTTTTGCTTCTTCATAATGAAAGCTAAGAAACAGTTAGTAAGGGGTTGGTTTTTTTTTAAACAATTGAATCTTCTGTTAATTGAAAAATATTCCTATGTCTATAATCCTTTTGGAAAAAGCTCTCTGCTTCCTTCAATATTTGTTGTTCAAGATAAATGATGTAAGCCATGATACAACTATGCAGAGCTCATATCCTGATTGGGGTCTCCATTGTGAAGGAGGCTTTAATTACAGATCTTACAAAACCATGGAAACAGAGTGGAATAAAGCAGTAATTGAAAAGTCCAGTGATCCCAACACCCTATGGTATAAAAAGCTGTTTGGGTAATGAGCAGAGTTGACTCAGTTCAGTAGGGAGTGAAATCAGTGCCTTGGTACTGGGAAACATCTCTAATGCCTGAAAATCCTCTGTTGCCACATTATTCATTCCCCTCCCTAAAAGCACTCTTACAGCTGCTTCATTCATCCTGCAGAAACTCTCTTGTCCAGATGGTGTGGGATGCCTACCAGAGGATGTTGCCAAATAAGATTCTGTTGCAACAGGTCCAGGGCTGAAGGAAGCATGAAAGAAAATTCAGTCCCCTCTGAACATGTGGAACAACCTTGTGAAGGGTGCAGTTTTTTGTTTGTTTGGTTTTTTTTTTTTCCCAAGGAGAGAGCTACTATTCTAGTCTGGAGAATAAAAACATCAGTGAAGGGTTACAGCAGTTAATTTTCTCTTTGATCTTTTTTCTCAAAGTTTGTGTAACTACTAACTCCCATTGGGTTAGATGAACTAGAGCTGAAGTAGATGGGAATTATCTTGTTTCTTCAGCATCTTTGGCTTCAGTAGAGGTATTGAGGCCGATTCTGTGCTAACCTGTATCCTGTGCAATTGCACAGATGCTAACAAGACCAAGCAAGGTGCCTGCTCAGGAAGACAGTGATGTTGATGCTCAGTTATGGAATACTTGGGGAGATTTTTCACTTGCCATCGTGCATACAGGTGGGAAGGCTATTCATTAACACTCTTTCTTTCAGAATCCCTCTGAACTCAGGATGTTTCTTCTTTTTGGAGTGGTGAAAAAACAAGTGCGCTATTATTACAGTTGTTGACACTGTCTTTCATGGGCATGAATAGAGATTATTGGGACAGCAGCAGTAAATGATGTGCAGTAAGCCCATCAGGCCAAATTGGCAGAGATTATTAACTAAAGAGACAAGAGCGTTTTTCATCTGAGAATAAATGTGCACAATGCGGTAGCTATTGTTGTTGTTTGCATGGGGAGAGCCTTTTCATAGTTTTGATCCCTGAACATGAGTGGGGGAGTATTTAATTGCCGGATGCCTTTTGCAGAACACACATTTTAAAACAACAAACATTTGTCCTGGTAAAACAAATAACAATTTCTGTAATTATTTTTTCATGTGCCACTGAATGCCTAAATAAGGAAGTCCTTATTTTCTGCTACAAAACATCCATCTAGTGAATATCTCAGCTCCTAGATTTCAGGTCATAATGTTCTTTAGTATAACATGCAGTGTCTTATAATTTGTATATTGGTAGATTTTACTAATCTTTGATACAGGGGGGACCTTTCTGCAGCACTGGGACTCTACTTCCAGACATCTCCTCCTACAAAATGAAGGCACTTGATTATATAGAAAAGAATCTGCCAGCAACCAGGTCTACTGGTTGAAGGAGATATTGGTTTTCCTTCTTTTTCTAACTTCCTCTGGGTTTGGAACCTGCTTCAAAAAACTTACAGTTCTGCCTATCACTTGATAATACATTAACTGCATAATTTTTGGAATACTAAGGATCAAAATGAATTCTTTTCCCTGCACTTAAAATAGACATAGAAGAATTGTTGAATTTCATTATGAGGTCAAATGTTCATGATGTACCATTACATCAGTGCAGCAACCTCAGCTTGGTCTTGATCCAGCCACACTCTGCTGACTGATTCCCTGACTAGAAATAAGGAATAATTATCTTTGTAGTTTAGTCATATCTCCAAGTATAGGTAATCACAGAACATTTATCTTTTGTCAATTTTTAGCTGAGAAAATTTCTCATTTTGGTCAGTCATGGAGCTACTCTGGCAAAAGAAGTAGACAGAGAGCAGGTCTGAGGAAGTAACACTACAGCAGGGGAAAGAATCCCCAGGGAACAGAGCTGCTTCTGATGTACAGAGCTGATCTTTCTGCCAACAGTTTTTCTGCTTGATATAGCAAATTGCTTTTGGGAGATAATTCAAGGAAAAAGTTTTTTTAATTATGTTTACCACCCTTAGGTAAATAGATACATATTATTCATTAGTAAATGACTCTACTCTCATCATAACACACTAACCCTAAGATAAACGGTTGCTCAGGAGTCTTCATGTACTACCTCATTCAGTGACTGCACTATAAAGCTCCTTTTATTTTTCCCCTGTAACTCAACTTGATAGTAATTCATTCTAAGCAATTTTCTTCATTCCATTTTCCCTTATATGAAACAAGTTTTTGTAATGGTGCTCTTGTTCTCTATGTCATTCAGACATTCATTTTTTTTATTAGATTCTTTTTTCTCTACGATTTCTAATCACCAAAAATACTTCTTTCATGCAGCTCAACACCTATTTAAGTGCTACCTCTTTTATTCCTTTGGAACAGAAGGAATGAGTGATTAGAAACACGTGTAAATTATCCTTGTACAGATGAGAGGGTAAAACCAAACATAGGCTTTAGAATAGCAGATGGATATATACTAAAATCTTTTATCACTCATCCTTCCATGTTAAACTGCTGTCTAATACTACACTAAATAGAAATTTAAGTCATTCAAGCAAAGTTTTAGTTCTTTCTTAAAATGATACTTGCTTCTAAATTTTTATATTATATTTTTAAAAAAAACTATCTCAAAGATGTTAAATTTTTATGAAGTTCAAAAAACATCAAGTCATCATGTGATGTTGGCCATGTCCTACTAGAAACTCACATAATACACAAAGATGTAGGTATATAACAAACAAAAAAATCCACTTACTTCTGAACCCAAGATTCCAATAATAATCGGCTTCTCTTCATCTCAACAAGGAATAGAAGGGACAGAAAATTATTTCAAATCCAAAACTATATAAAATTTGTTTCAGAAGATTAAAAAATTTCTTAGCTCCACGGTCATCAAGAAAAAATCCTGGAAAAATAATATGCAAAAAAACTCCCGCTCAGTAAAATTCTGTTTCTCATTATCTTCCTCAGTAAAAACTTCAATAACCACATAAAATAAATATAATATGCAAGTCTCCACTGATCATGAGCAGAAAATTCAGAGTTTACTATATTTAGGATAGCTGAGGCTGCAAAATAAGAATTATCAGTAAGCTCAGAATATTTTGATTTTCATTTCTCTAGGGAGTACACTACTAGAGGGGGAACCTGTAGTTTCTCCTCCACTGACATGTCCCCAGCCTCCTAAGCTGTGTATAAGGTTTATTTTTTCCCCCATTCAAGACTAAGCAGAGCTGAAAGGAGAATGTAATTTATGTGTCTTCAGATACAAGAGAAGCATTTAAGCCCACCATTGTGCCTGACTCATTACCCCAGAACTATAATTTCCAGCTAGAAAATGAAAAGTACAACACAGAAACAAAAATGTACAAGGCAGGATCCTCACTTCATATATTGAGCTCTCCCTGAAACAGAACTAAGGCACAGTAGTATGAAGTTAAAAACACATGAATGGCCTTGATATTAGTACATTTGCAAGGTCATCCCTGTCTCTTTTTTGTAAAATTTATTTTGTCTTCCTTTTAGACAAAGTCAGCAAGTTTTATATGTCCAGAGCTACAAGACACCAGGCTGCTGCTGGCAACACCAGCTGAGGCCTGAAGGTCTCTGGCACAAGGGGTGCTCATGGTTCCTGGCTCTGCACACCAGCTGACTGACTGTGGTGCTATCACACATCACCACAGGAAAGCTCAAAGACACATTAATCTTAGTCCAGCAGGATACTGCACCTGTATACCTGCACGCAGCACCCATTCTCAGCCCCAGCTGACATACCAGAAATGCTGCTGCTGACAGGTGTTTCCATCCTTTCCCTCTCTAGACTTCCGTTTCAGATGTTGATTAAGTGGTTCCTTCAAAGTCACATATATTCTATGTTTCTGACACTTTATACCGACTCTGAATATTTTAATTTAGTAATCTAACTTTTTTAGCATAATCTCATTTTACTTAAAATTGGGATTTGCAGTATCTTGTAACTGATCTTTGTTTTCATTTAAGATCAGGTTGTTCATAAGCAAAAAACATTCCACTTATTACATCCTAGAGAGGAAAAATAACAGATGCAAGAGTTTCTGTTTAAAGACAAAAAATTTAATTAATAAGTGATACGGTACATGTAAGCAGCTGATGTACCTTAGGCTGCTTGTCAAAAAGGGCCACTGTCAAAAGACACCTTACCTACCAAGATGGTCCTTTATGTTATGTAATGCAGTAAATTCTCTCTTTTTATAGAGGTTTTTACTACATTTTAACACTCTTATTCCCTCTTTTTCCGTTATTTTTTTTCTTTTCACTTTTCCAAGAGTATCAAGTGTTTTGTATATGAATTTCTGCTGTTTCACAGTCTCACATCTATAAAGTAAAACATTTCAATATCTATTTCTTTATTGTGAGGTCACACTCTTCATTTTGTGATTTCTCTTCCTGAAAATTTAAACCCTATAATTACAATGTTTTATCTGCACATTAATATAAGAAGAGGAATGTATTTGTAAAAGAAAATATGGGAGCATATGAAGTATGAAAAATGAAAGGGATAAAATGGTGATTTTTAATTTTTAAATGGGGAGCCATCATATATAAAAAAAACTTTGAAATTAAAAAATGCATTGATACTAATATTTAATGGAAAAAAAATCTTATGCTGACTATTCAGAATGAAAATATCCATAAAACCTACTGTTGATAGTGAATTATGTCTATTTATATGACCAGATGCTGTTACTTGTGAAATGTAATGGCCCCAAAAGTTACCTGAATGAGTGTCCCATTTAGTTTGAATTAATTGCTACCTCCCATACTAGGACAATCCTTTGAGGTCTTTGGAAGAATGTCACAATATTAACCTGCACTAATCAAGTTTCCAAAATTAGAAGCCCTTTAGAAGTGAGGTTAAAAGAAACTAACCATTACAGAATATCTTTGCCACAGTATTTTCCAGTCCATGTGTAAGGAATTTATCAGCTACAACTTGTTTCCAATTTCATACAAACTCATCAGAAAAAAACCCCACATCCATACCAATCCTTAAAATAAAATGTTTCAGAATTTCTTCAGAAACATTTCTGAAAAAACACATCAAATATTCCATGATTTCCTATTGTTCATCATTCTTTAAGGTTTTGGGGACTCAAAATAGTTGAGAGGTTTTCTAGTGTTGAAAATAATACAACAAAAAATTGCACTTGGTATCTTGAGCAACTGCTGGCAAATATAATAGGATAAAAGTCAAAGCTGAAATTTCCATAGCTGGTAGTAGGATGAATTGGAGATTTTATAATGCACCACAAAGTTTCAGGATGTTAAAAGAATGAGATCAGGAATAGCAAAACACAAACTAAATTCTTTAACCAAAAAAAAATTAAGCCTGAAGAAGTTATTTTTAATTTCTCCCAATACTTTAAAAGGTGATTATTGTGGGGGTTTTTTCAGCTCATATTTTTTCTTTGTAAGTGAAAATCATTGTGGTTCATATCTTCTCTGAAAGGAGAACTCTATCTCAATCACCTTTTAGTATAATTTTACATTTCAAAATAAGGTAATGAGATAATGAGAAAATACACTAAAAATTTTTATGGGGTTGAAAAGCCTGGCTTAATTTACAAAACAGTTTATTCATTTTTGCTATTACTTTCATATTATCTCATTTTCACTAAGAGTTTTTTTTAAAAGTTATTATTTCCTAGTACATTTTCTATTGGTTAGAATAACTACTTTCCCTTTCTGTGAAATGATAGGAATCCACGAACTGAATTTTTTTAAGAATCTTCAGCTTTTTAAACAACTTTATTGCATTTTTATGTTTTCTTCTGTCCAAGGCTTCTAGGTAAAACAACTTACTTCCTCTGCACTTCTTAAGTGACCCAACTGAAACTTAGTGGGGTATGTTAAAGCACAGATTTTTAAAGTGAGAAGCAAAAAATCTTGCAGTCTTTGTAGAAAAGTGGGTTTTTTTCCTTAAAATGTCTCATATTAGTAATTTTTAAGGATTTTCAAGAGTCACCTATGAATAAAACAACACTGTAAGGAATTTGAGGTAATTTTTAATAATAGGTAACTTGATTGCATTATGTATCTGAGGAAGGTTTAATAGATAAGAGAATGAAAATTTATGCAAACCTTAATGATGCTAAGAAAGTGCAATGTCAGCTGGAAATCAACTGATTATTATTGTATGCTAGAAACAATTAATTAATTCTGTGCATTTTTTTATTCAGTAAATTGTTCATCCTGGAAGAAATCCAAATTTACTACCCAAACCATGAACGCTTAAGTAAAATTTTATGGTAACAGATTTCTGTGTTATATGCATTTCTTCTGTTGGAAGCTCTGAGATGCTTTGGGAGGATAAGGAATGCAGGGGGATATCTTATGCCATGGATCAAAACAGCCACACTCCTTGAAGGACAAACCCATTTTAATCATTCTCTATGAGCTAGACCACTGGAAATGACAGAGAAAAACCTCTGAATGATCATTTTTATTTGGCAGCTCTTTTATTTGTATACTCCAAAGACTAAATGTGGACCAAGATCCAACTGCAGGAGCAGCTGTTCATCAAAACCAGAAATACATTGATATTCCTCTTATTCCTCTTAATCAACTCATCATGTAGCTGGAAGGTGAGACATAACGCACAGAATGCACTTGGAGAAATTGCAAGAGGCAGTGAACTCGATATGTCACTTAAACAACTAGTGTGTTATTTTTCACTTTACATCAAGAAACAGAACAATGCTTGAGCCACAGTAATCTGATGAATAGTAACAAGGTGCTTTTTTCTCGTCACATGGGAAATACAGCCTATGAGAAGTATGAAAATAGCATAGAAACTTAAAAAGTGAATAGCTGAAAATGTTCTAGTACTTCAGTGAAAGGCAATAGATACCTAACTAGAGGAGAACAGATTATTCAGGGGTCTGAAATGAGAATAAAATTCTCTTAAAGAAACCAGTATTTTTTTCCTACAGATTCTGAATAAATATGAGCAGCACAAAACTTTATTTACAGAAGACAAAGGAAAAGGAGATTGCTAAAAATCAAAATGGCCTGGATAGTTTTAGATGGAAATATGAATACTTCTCTAGGGAGACTACAGTGGAATTTCTATGTGATTTATATGTGAGAACCTACACTGTCTAGGAAAGTCCCAAATTGTCTGCAGTCTTGACTCACAAATAATGAGTGAGGAAGATGGTAATAAAGAGAGATTGTGTAGAAAAAAACCCAGACCTTCGGGGTGAATTTGAGTTGATGGTGAGGTTACAAGATGGGATTGGCAGATGTGTGATTCATGCTCCTAGAGGTAATAGCTGAGATGGGCAGTGGATGAAAAATAAATTGTACAAAGACAAAAAGATCCGGGACAGAACCCTGTGAGAGCCCACAAAACAGCTAGAGGGGCAACTGCTGTCATATGTTCTGAAGGAATGGTTGCATATAGGAGGAAAAATTGCAAAAGGCCAAGGTACTGAGCATAAAGTCATTGCAGGCTGAAGAGGATGCAGAATTCTTACACATGCCAGGCATTTTGAATAGTTCAACAGCAAGCTGTATTATAAATGTGAATCCAACTAACACAGAGAAGTTTAGCTGGGAATGTGGTGAATGTGAAGCCTGCATTGACATATATGAACCATGAGAAATCAGCATGAGAATTTTAACAGAGATATTTTGTACCCAGAGCTAGGAAACCCTGAAATCAAGAACTTCCAATGGAGAAGGCAAGGGAAGCAAAAAGATGAAGAGAAATAAACATAAGGAAATTCAAAAGGAAAGGTGGCAAGCTCCTGAGGAGCTGTCAGTACTGGTGATGGTGTCTGGTGCAGGGAAGAAGGACCCTGGAGATGAAGCAGAAACATCATAGGCAACAGCTGGGAGCAGAGGACTGAATTGGTACCATCTCCCTTTCCCCAGCCCAGCCACACCAACCTCAGCAGGGATCCTGTCTTAATCTTGCATGTGCACAGTATTAAATGAAGCTTTCCAAGTAGAAAAATAAAAATACAGTAAAAAAACTAAGAGAAAGGCAACAGGGAAGCAAAATAATGTGACTAATAGGGATAACCAAGCCTGCTTTTTGCCAGTTTCCAAATTAATGAGATTAGACTAGGAAGCAGCAATTACAAGCCAAATGGCCTATTATCATCTATAATATCATTCTTATGGGCAGAAAGTTTAACAACAAATGACTGCAATTAGATATAGATATTAAAAATTGTAGTATTTCTATTATTTTCCTTTCTGTGTGCACAAAGGTAATTTTCCTTCTTATATTTATTTTGTTCAGGGCGTTCTCTAAATTTACCGCTACTGTTACAGTTCTTCCTTCAGACACAGATCTGTGGCCAGATCCATGGATCCAATGCACCCAGGATAGAATTCCCTTCCTACTGTTACTGCTGGAGGGAGAATGGCTATGATGGAGTGTGATGCTTCATAAAAAAGCAGTCATCACCTCTCCAGCCTGTGCTCAGATTTACTGAGCACAGGAAGTCAGACTTACACTTAAAATGCTGACTCTCTCAACTGTGCAGACCTCTGGCAATCTTGGGTCTGTTTAAATTTATTTTCACATCACTGCAAATCAGACACCACACTTTTCATCACACACCACGCTTTATCATGCTTAGTTCAGTTTTATGCTTTTGCTTAATATCATGGCTTTTAATTTGTAAAGTCTAAGATTAATTTATTTAAAATCTTCACATATGTACACATACACAGGGAAACACGACAAAATTTGTCTTGTTGAACTAATTAAATATTTATTTGAGTTTGTCTCTTAAAAGTCTGCTAGCAGACATACAATTTTATCCTTTTTTTAAATCTTGACAAAAGCTTAAAATTTTATAGCTGCTTTTCAATCTCATCTTCTTCAAAGTACTTTGATATTGAGGAGTGGAAGTGTCACTTATGAATTTATTCTCTCCATCAGAAAATGATTTCCCTTTATTTTGTGTGTTTTCTCTCTTTCTCAGGTGCTAAAATAGGTAAGCTACATTAATAAATTTCAATTTAGTTTAAGTAAACGTGTTTTCACCTGAGACCTCATTTCCTGAAAACTCAGGCTTTGCAGTTCATTCCTGATGAGATGACACCTGGAACAGTGTTTTTAGCTCCCATTACAGAGTTACATAGATTCAAAAGAAGAATGACCATATCATAAGTGGAATGTTCTTAAATGAGCTGAATCCCCATGTGAAGTACCAAATTCCCTCTTCTAAGTGTCATAGCTACTTTATCTCATCTATATTAGAGCATGGTACATGTGAAATAAAATGAATAAGTTCACATTGCATAACATCCATCAGAGGTATCTGTGTAGTGTCCATGTCACATTCAGGTCTGCAGTCAGGCTGATTAAGAAAATGTAAGGCCCTATCTTCTTCTGATTAATAGAAAATCTAAAAATAGGGGGAAACCTCAAAGTGACCCTCAAATTCAATACATCACTTAAATTGCCATGATGTGAAAATACCAAACGACCAAACACAGGCATGAAGTTTATAATGTGTTGGAAATTTGCATGCTGGCGCAATGAATAATGGCAGGCAGATACATAAAACCAAAATTAAAAACCCTTCTCTATTAATTTGCCCTGTTCCCAACCAACACCAGTTGTCTCATACCCCTCTACAGGAAATCAAATACTCTGAAACTTGCTCTGTGGCTATATTGGTGTTCCTTTATGGGATAAGACTTCTGATACCAGTTATATATTTGCAGTGTTTGTTTATAGGACATTTTATGAAGTCATAAAACAGACTGTGAGTACTCTGGCAGGGTCACCAGATTTTCTGTGACAGCTAGTGTACTGTAGTGTGTTCCATAATTCACTTCTGGAACAGGTTTAAAATGAGAAGGAAAGAAGTCTCTGTAGCTTAGTAGAAAGTTTCCTAAGATTAGAGTTTTATGAGACTAGAAATTTAAATTGTACATATTCTAACTACTATTGAAGTTTCCAAGCCATTCATTGGAGATACTATTTAGAATGTCCATAGCCATCATTTAATATAGGTGTTTAGAATAATTCATTTATTTTGCATAATGTTTCAAGTAATTCTTTAATCTTTCCTCTGAAAATCTTCTCCACCAGGCAGAAGTAATATTTGTTGGAAATGAAAAATGCCCTACTTTCAAGAAACAAGAGTCGTGATTTTGTTGTCAAAATAAATGCCTAATAGTGGGGCAGTACTGTGATAAAGTGGGACTGACTTCAAGGGTGGCATTAATCTGGTGCACAATGACATAAAAAGACATAAGCCAGAAATACAAGGATGGCTAATTGATTTTCTGTGCTTTTTAGAGGCATCTCTCAAAGAAAATGGCCTGCCACTTGCAGGAATATATTTCCTTTACAGTTACCCTGACCCTTTTGGGGTCTGTGAGGACAGAGCTGCAAAAAATTAATTTTCAGGATCTTCAAAAAGTAGCAGTTTCATGTATGAAATGAAGGGGGGGGGTCATTATTACAAATTCTGCAAATGTGATCTTCAATCACTTTTCAAACCTGTTCAGACTGAGAGGAGGGTTGGATACAGAGCAACAGCACCTGGCTAGTGTGTCTGTAGCACAGTCAGACTCCATTTGACACTGAGGTCCAATTATGTCTTGGAAACCATACTAAAAAATGTGAAAGATAAGGAAAGGTAATACACACACTCTCAAGGACTGCAACTAAAAAGAGAAATGTAATTAAATCAGTTGGTAGTGTGCTGTATAGTGCTGTGGTAACAAAAGGTTCACTGAATTCTCCATTGAAGAAGAGTACATATTGAAGTTTGCAGTTGATGCAGGAAGGGAACTTCTAAAATTTATTTGTGAGGCAGCAAGAACTTGTGTTTGCAGTTAAGACATATGATATAATCTTCCTCCACCACCTACACCTTCTCTACATTTTATTAATAAAAAGCCTCAATCCCAGCCTTCATCAGGACTAAAGATATGAGTCAGAGTATCCTGGATGTTCCCACAGGTTTACAAATATCAGCCAATCACAGAGGAAAAAACACTCTAGAAAATCCCAAGTTTTCCACATTTATCTGGATTATAAATGCATGATTACAGAAATAGAATCACAGAATTACAGAATCACATTTGGATTGGAAGGGAACTTAAAGGTTATCTAGTTCCAACTACTTCATAATGGACAGCTGCCTTCTGCCACACCAGGTTGCTCAAAGTCCCATCTATCCTGCCCTTTAACATTTCTAGGGATGGGGAATCCACAACTTCTCTGGGCAACCTGTTTCAGTGCCCCACAACACTTACAATAAAGAATTTCTACCCAATATCTAACTCAAAAACCACATTCTTTCAGTTTACAGCTATTCTTTGTGTCCTGTCACTCTCTGTTCAGAAAAGTCTCTCTCCAGCTCTTGTAAGCCCCTGGCCACTACAAGGGCTGTTCCCCAGAGCCTTTTCTTCTCTATGTTGAACAGCCCCAACTCTCCCATCTTGTGTTCATTGGAGAGCTGCTCAAGCCCTCTGATCATCTTCATGGCCTTCCCCTGGACTCATTCCAGCAGCAGTGGCATGTGAAAAGGAGCTGTTACTTGGCATAGAGTGGCCCAGGATAAAGTTTGACTTGTGCATACATTCTTTTCATTTACCTACAGCTGACAATTTAATGACAATACCACTGAGAGGACTTCCTCACTGTCTGTTTAAAATCTCTGAGAGGACTCATCTACAAAGCCATCAGGGGCCTTGCTGCAGTTCAAGGCAGAGGTTTCTGCCTGGTGACACCAAAAGGCATCACTAAGGACTGGACATGCAGTTTTCCTTAGTATGATATGTATGCATTTGTTACTGTGGTCCTCATCTGTGAAGCCACAGAGTAGAGATTAAAGGGATATGGCAGTTAAAAAGAATGGTCTTCCATGAATGCCAGAATGAGGACACTGTTGGATTATTATTCATTTAAATAATTGAGCAATCTATGATTCCCTTGTTAATGGTTAAGAAGTCACATCACGCCTCACCTGCAATTAGCACCAGCCAGTTACAGGTACAGCATGTCAGAAAGTCTACGCCCAGAAGATGTGCATAGCAATTCAAATGTCAGAGTTAACATCAGTGATTTATGGGCTAATTCATACACGTGGTGGTAGACAAAGAAATCTCAGTTGTCCTTTGACACTTCACAGGAAAGATGTACTGAGCTGGTGCTATTGATGAAGGCTTTCACACTGGCCGAGGAAATGTAGAAGTATAAATTTCCTATATTGTTACTTTCAAATGGTGTCAGTCAGAGGAAACTCACATCAATAAGGACAGATATGGCTATGTCCTTGATGTATGTATGTATACAGACGATGGCCAGCAATGATGCTGGTCTGAAATTACCTGTTAGACTGAGTTATCAATAGCCTGCAAATCAGTAAGCCATTTTAAAATGCCATTGCACTGCAGAGAAAATAAGCTAGATATAAAAGCTCCAATTGTTTGGCTCCAGTTCAAAAATAAATAGGAAGAAAAAATAAAACAAAGAAAGCTACTTTAATTCAGTTTATATAAAACATGCATAGGCAATGAAAATTTAAATGAGATCTTAGCATCTCTTTTCTTCTCCGTTCATTACAGAGGAAGGAACTGACTCAGAAGTGAAATGTATTTAATGTAGCCATATACTCTCTAAGACCAAGAAGTGCAATGCCCTAAAAAGGCCCATATGAAGACTCTGAAAATTTTTTGGAAAAGCTGGTGAAATTTTTATTAAAATATTACTAGGCTTTGTTACTTAAAGAAAAAATACAAACACTTCAGTGTCTTATGAAATTATCTTAAAATCAAATCAATTACTTGCCATGTCCATATTTTCTTGCTGTTTCTTTTGACATATTTAATTTTTAAATGTTCTATTTGTAGTGGGGGTTTTGAAGACTCGAGCAGCTAGCACTCAGATTTCTAAAAATAGAAATTCAGGATTTTGAGTGATTGGTAAACTTTCTTTCATTAAAATATGTTATGTACCCTTATAGTCCCTTTACTTTTATTCCCTTTTTTCAGGCATAAGCTCTTGCAAAGACAATATTTGATCAGAATAACAATAACTTAATTTTAGACTTCACAGCTTAAAAAATAAGAGGCGGAACTCAATACATTCATCTAATTCATATCACATAATACCCTCCCTTGAAGAACTACTTTTATGTAGATTTCTGCCAACTTCACCATTGAAAACCTACTTTTAAATTCCCGTCAGGTGCTTTCTGCTTGAAGGGCTCCAGTGTGTGGGTGGCTGTTTTTTCTTGTATGTGCCATGATTAGTCTCCTCCTCAGAGAACTGGGGGAGAAGGGAGGAGGGACTGTTTTTTCTCTTCTTGTTTCACACCACATTTGTAAAATAAGAGACAAAATGTCCTACCTCCTGAAAAAAACTGCCTTGGAACATTTAAATGTTCCAGGAAAACCCCATCAATCTAGTTTGTGTGCTGGCAATTAATATTATCCTACTAATCTGCTATTAATGTCTTGGTGATTTGGATTATTGTGTACTGGTAGCATGATGTGTAAATTCCACTTGGCAGAAGTTTCTGTAATAACATACCATTTAAGGGAAGAAATCTTCCTCTATAAATGAGTGTGCAATGAAAAATATGCAATTGGAATTTTTTTTTAATTTTTCCCTTGCAAGCCAAGGGACATCCCAGCCCCAGTTCAAGTTCATGGGCAGTTTGCACACTGAGGTTTTGAGTGGGGAGTCACATCAGGGTATCCCAGCAGCAACACGGGTGCAGTTTCAGGAGCAGCCCTGTGCTCCCTTTGCACTGAATAAGGTTATAAAGTGCCTCAGTCTGCCACTGCTCCTAGCCAGGTCATTGTGCTTTACTTTGTCAGTCATTAGTCAGAGAGCCCAACACTTTTAATTTGCTGCATGCATATCACTTGCTGCAAGAATTAATCTAGTTGCATGATGGGGGATATCAACTCAACTACCATCCCCTTAATGACAGTTTCTTCTGGTTTTCTCAGTAGTACAGAAAGCTCTGCAACATGTACTCATAACACAGTAAATGCATAACATTATTATTCCCTGTGCAGCTACATCTTAAGTTTCAAGCTATCAAGTCAATGGTGTAGAAGAAAAATGAGTCTCAAAAAGGTCAAATTTAAAAAAGGTGAAAATCACGTATTTTTTCAGTTTTTCTGATTCAGAAACTGAAGCCACGATAATTATCCTGTGCTAACCATACGCCTACCTTTACTTCTGCTGATTCTGAACAGTGGGTACTTGGTCATCAAAAGAGATGCTGTTGAGAATTGCCTGGGTGTGAAGAGCTGTCAGCACAGCAGAAGGTAAATGCACAATTCCCATCTGCTCGTAAATGACTCAGAGGTGGATTTTGGGTAACAATTTTTTAAAATAAGGGAGTCTTGAGTGTTACCATAGGTAACCTGCTGCTGCTACCAAAGGAAGGTAGTCTATGTGGGTTAGCTTCTTCCCACTGCATTTCACCCTACTGCTCTATTTGTCGAACTGGCTCTTTCTCTGGCAATCTCCCAGCTAGAGGGCTGGGCACTACCTGCAGCTCCTTCTTTAACCCCCTTCCCACAGTCTGAGCTCCCTCCTGGATTTACCAAGCACCACGTACTCTCAGCCAGGCCTTATTCATATTTTACTGTGCAATTTGTTGTTTGTTTGTGGAATGCGTTTGAATGCCTAGGCTGTTCATGAAAGTAATGAGAAAGAGTCCTTCCTTATTGTCTCTGTTCCTTAATCAGCACTGAAAATGCTGAAAATCTCATGGGTTAGCTACAAGAAGCTGGGCCAGAAATGTGTGTGCTTTCCTATAGTTGGCTCGAAAGTTGGAGACGTTCTTCTCCTAATTAAAGAACATAAACTCTGCTACCTTAATTACAGCAAGACACAAACCATAAAGACGTAAGTGCCCACATACTGATATAGTTGTGTACACTTGAGGGAATGCATTTATGTCATTGGATAGAGAACAGAAAAAGTCATACCCTCTGATGAAATGTGCTGGTGCATAATCCTCCCGAAGGCTCAGGCTCTTTCTTCCCAAACAGCTGCCTCTGTCTGTCTCTTCTTGATGCAAACTGCAGCCTGTCAGTGCGAGGATTTGGCTCCCCTAGATATCACCCACAAAGAACAAGAATGCTGGTGGATGCATATACAGGCCCAGGTGATGTGAGGATGTGATTAACAGGTTATGCCAAGAGAAGAACATGGAGACTTTTGAGCTCCCCAGTGCAGTGGAGGGGGGCTAATAAGGTAGGGAGCAACAAGACAGATATTAGCATTTCAGCCTTGAAGTGAGCCTAAGGGACTCACTGGAGCAGAAAAAATTCAGGTGCTTCATCCTGCTGTATGGAGGCTCCAGTTAGGGATGTTGCAGGGGCTCAGATTCAGCCATGCAGTGCTGTGCTCCTTCAGTGAGAGCCACCAGGCCCACAGGAGAGCACTCATCCCACATACGCCTTTCCGCTGCAGGACAGAAGCTGCCTGGCATGGTCACAACCAGACTCGGGTGGCATCTGTACCTGGCCCTAGTTCAAAGCTCAGCAGGGAGACCCACCCCCCACCCCTCGCCATGCAGAGGATATGTGCAAGGACAATTTTCCCTGGAGTTAATGCCATGAAGGTGTGTTTGGGGAAAACCAGTGCTTTCTTGAGCACATGTTAAGGGGGTGGGAACACCACTGGGGTACACTGACAGCTTTGGTGCTCTCCTGCACTACAGTTTAACATAAAAGCAAGCAACACCCCTCTTGTTTTGTGTCCCTCCAGGCACAGAGAGCTGCATAGGACAGACAAGCTGCCCACCAAGGGAACTTCATTCCCTCTCATTACCACAGCTGGGCTGCCTGGGATGCACAAGGGACAATAACTCAGCAGAGTCTGCTCTCACAAAACTGCTGTGTTCCACATAGGCCAGCAGATATCAGACTAGAAGAGCCCCTTTCCTTTCTAGTTGCCAAGGGAGGACTTGACCAAATCCAGGTATGTTCAGCACATCAGAGGATTGCACCCATGGGATGCTCAAGGTCCCAAAACTGATTTTAAATGATGTTTGCCCCTGTTTGTGGTACTGACAGTCTGGGAAGGGTATTTCATTTGTTCTTCCCAGATAGAAAGGGGTCCAGCAGTCCCTTGCCAGGGATTTTAACACTTACATCTCCTACTATATTTTACCAGGTCTTACATTGCAATATTGTCGCTGTAATAGCATGTTGTTGTACCTCAGTATGTTTTGAGATGACAAGCGGGTTATGGGGTTAATTGTATTTCAGAAGTGTTTTCTTTAGATACTTTTAATAGATGATAAGATCTTTCTCTTAACAAAACAAATATTGTCCCCTCTTCCTCTCTCATTTTCTGAACAGCCTGTTCAGAGGAAATGAATATAGAGCTCTCATGTCCTTTGCCAGAGCCTTATCCCAAAGCAGAGATTATCAGAATTTTGGGATTAATGATAACTGTGAGAAACCCTCTAAGCCCCGACCTTTATAAAACAGATTTGGCATATTGCAAGAGGTATTCTAGCCAAGGCTTTTTCTGTAGAAGAATTGATGATGTCTCACTGTGAAAAAATCAAAATCGCCACACTCAATTTAGCAGGACTATGAAGGAAAAGGAGGGCAGCAACAGCAGAATCTGGCACACAGAGATATGCACAGAAGTGGGCTTTTGGGGTTTCTCAAACTGAATTTTAGGAAGTTTAATCTACCTTCTTTGTTATTGCTGTTCAGGAGTATCTCAGATGGTATTCAGGATAAAGCAAAGTTTCATATGGAGACATAAATGGAGCAATAAATGTGTTTTTCACCAGGGCTATTAGACTCTTTTTGAATGTAGAAACACCTTTAAAATAAATATTCCCAATTGCGATGAAGTCATCTAGTTCAGTACATTACTCACATAACTGGTTTTGAACATATATTCACAATGAATCTTCAAAGAGATATTTATTTGAATATGTGGCCTCTTAGCTCAATGCTATTTCTGGAAATATGCTTAGCACATTTGTTATTTATCTCAGTAAAAATATCTTCTATATTTCAAGACAATTCATAGATATTGTATGCAGCTTTAGGAAATATTCCACCTGATGCTTCAAATATTAAGAATTATGCTAATAGATAGCCATGAAAATGAAACTTCTTACAGAGACTTGGCAGGTCAGCATAAACATGTCAAGTACAGGAATTAATTTTCTCCTCTGAGAGCTGTAGACCTGACCATCATCCACTGTGGGATAGTCATTGGTGGATGTAGGCACAGCAGATTCTGTATTACTGTGTAAGTGAGAGAGCTGTGGCACCAACCAGAGGTTAATAGTTCCTCAATTTGATCCCACCTTGAAAAGCATAATTAAAATAGAAAACTGCCACAAGTCTTGCTAGAGGAGCTTCCCAGGTGAGTTGAGTTATTGGCTTCATCTGCACATTTTCATAATTTCTCCAGCATTCCCAGATTATGGCAGGGAAGAGCCAGGCCTGGATTTTCACTATTGGTTGCCTAAAGCTGTTCTCTTATGTCAAGGGGCACAGAGAGCAGGAGAATCATCTGTCTCTCTATTTTACAAAGCTCAGGTCTAACAAATTCCCTTGTTCTTGGGATATTCCCAATCTGACAAAGAAGCAGATATGGCATAGTCCAGGCTTCAGATCTTCTTTTTTGCCTTGAATACAAGTAGGGTTTATATAAACCAGATTTATTTTATGTATTTGTATCTTATATCTATTTACACCTACATAGATAGATGCATATATGCATCCGCATATATGTTTGTGTGTCTATCTATCTATCTATCTATCCATCTATCCATCCATGTTTCTCCTCCTCAATTCCTCTTCTCCTGCAGTATAACAAGCAGAGAGCAGGGGATCTGCTAAATAGCTGTTCCTGATCTGAAATGAGTGTTCAAATACCATGTTTCAATTTAAAAATCAAGTAAGATTTTATCTCCCCCTGGAAGAGAAAGAATATCTACCCTGATACAAAACATATATCAACATATGCGTGCTGACCACATGGACTGGTAATACAAGAATTCCTGCTGAAAATCCAATTTATATACTTGTTACTTCAGTCCTGAGAGATTTCATTGCCACAATGATCCCCAACTAAATCATTCTCTGGATACCTGTTATTTCCTGACTGGTTCCCCTTTTCTACAGTAAGAGATCTTTGGAGTAAAGTTTGTTGAGCAGCCATTTAGATTAAAACAAATTGGGACTAAATGGTTGTGTATGCCCAGAACTTACACTTGTATATACTTGTAGATGCCATAAATAAGTCTGCCTCTTAGTGTGTATAAATATAAATGTATAAATCATGTGTTAATGTACATCCTGAAATGAAAAATTCTAAAAATACTGTAAGAAGCATGAAAGAGGAAAAGAAGTTGTTACCTAGGAATCACAAGATTTCATGCTCTCTCAGAGTGAATGTGTTGCTTGTGCAATATTTATGGCTAACAGAATAGTTACAAATCTACAGTATACTTAGCATTAAAATGAATGAGATTTATGGCTATAAATCAGTGCTCTTTAAATGCTGCCTTATTTTTAACAGGTCTCACACATCCTTTCTCTGAGTCATCTCATAACACATTCAAAAAGCTGGTATATTCTAATTAGCTAGGATCGACCACTGGAAGATATTTTAATTTTTGTGGAGTGTCTCAAGCCAAAAGCATCAGAGGATGGGATGTAATAAATTTCTATTACTCAGAATACAGACTGTTTTATTTAAAAGTTCTTTTACACAGCAATAGACAGAATATTTCATTATCTGGAACCTCATGCTGAACCTAGGCAGATTTCCCGAAACATTATCTTAATGCTTGCACAAATGTAATTACCACTAAATCAATATTTTGTATTCAACCCTGATTACAGTACAGGAATTAGAATATTCCTAAAGAGATGTGTAGTTGGCTGCTTAGTAGATTTTAGCTGGCTGATACTTAAACTGACAAAGTATCTCAGCTTTGGTTGCCCCAGTGTGAGCACACAGCTTTAGAATCAAATTTTGCTGGCTTTGACAATTGTCACATACGTAGTGCGTCTGCAGAGGGCTACCAGTCTTGCAAAGCCAAAAGAGGTTGTCAAGGAAAACATGACTCCTCTTTTTCAGATGACATTCACACTTCTGAAAGGCAGTTTTCTCCACAATATTGCAGAGGAGGATTTAGAACAGCACTTTCATTAAGGGCTGAGATGACATCAGTGGCAAACAAATTGACTAAGGTGTTTTAAGGACTCTTTGCTTTGACATGCTCTCTATTCTGAGTTATTTGTTCCTTTAAGAGGTCATTGTAATGTCCCAGTTCTGGGATCTCAGATCTGAACTATCAGAGAGGAAAATGCAAATTAGAAATGCCAGGTAGGGCTTATCTAAGTTCCCGGGAGCTTGTCATCAAAAGGCTGTAAATTCAGGGCTGTGCAGAAAAATATATGGCCTTAAGAGCCACACCCAAATTGCTCTCTCCTATGGCTCCAACACAACAGCCAGCAGATTTGTCACCTTCCTATCCCAAGTCTTTAAGAGTGAGTAAAAATGTGTATTTCCTGGCCTAGGAGTCAGACTTCAGAGCTAGAAATTCCACTGTGCACTATTTTCCCACTGTTTATCAGCAATCTTCTCAGTATGCACAACTCCTGCATGGTCCTTCTCCTGATGTAAAATATTCCTCTCAGAGTTTACATTGATAGTGTGCAATGAGCATTCATACAAAGTAACTGCAGCTGCAATTTGTGCACTCATTTGTCTTTTCCACAGAACCAAGATGTATAAGGCCTATTAAAGCTGCTGTCTCCAAATGGCAGAATGGGAACATGGAAGTTCCCAGTGAACCCATGCAACCTCACTGTCTTCAACAGACTTTTAGTGAAATGATATTAAAAGAGATGGAGAAATGGAGGACACTGAGGTTTCTTTGCTTTTCTTTGCATCCATGTAAAAATATGGAGAAATATTAAGTATCTGACATATTAAATATGTTCACCGGGGTTTCATCACCTGAAGATCTGAGAAGACCTAAGAAATGAGGTTGTTTTTATTTTTAGTGAACAAGAATGTAGAAATAGCATTATCTGTGTAAATATCTGACGCTGTTTTGAAAACAGTGATGACAAACCAATGTATATTGGATACAATATACAACAGAAGTGCAAGACTGACCTTGAAAATGACCTTATTCTGTCCAGTGAAAGACTAAATAAAAGACTGAGAAGCCTCAATTAAAGGGGTTTAAGAATCAATTGAGTCATGATCCATTTGTTCCATAAGAAAGGAATATATCTCACTTCAGCAGACCTTTCAATTTTGCCAATTTGGGCTATCCAAGAGGCACTCGATTGCTTGAGTAAGGATCAGGTTGCATTTTTTAAGATTATGTTTTTGAAATGAAATGAAATGACATGAAATGAAATGAAATGAAATGAAATGAAATGAAATGAAATGAAATGAACAAACTGCCAGAATAAATTACAAAGGAATGTGCTAAGTTTCTGCTGAGTTGGCTCAATATGGAAACCTCCAAAGATGGTTTCCTGGCAGGTCAAGAAAAAGCAACCAAAAGTTAATTTTCACTTGAGAGCTATGATCCAGTGATCTACCATCCTTCTGGACTGAGAGATATAGCTTTCTAGTACAAGTATAGATGACAGTTTCTTTCAGGTTTTGGACTCCAAAATCAGTGACAAATCTAACCTCTCTTTAAAAATATATCTCATGAGGTACACCAGGAAATGTGGATGAAACATTGTTTAACTCAACAAGCACTTCTATTTCCTTGAATTTTTGTTGCGGGGGAGGGTGAGGGTTGAGGATGGGTGGGTGGATTTTTGTTGGGTGTTTTTGTTGTTGTTGTTGTTGTTTCGTTTCTTTTTTTTTCCTTCCTTTCTTTCTGACTTCAGGAATGGTAATCTCCTTCCTGTTTGGTTCAGTGAGTAAATGCTCTCACGTTAGAACTTTTTCTACTTTCTCTTACTCTTGACTGATTCATAGTCCACTATGGAAGAAACTTAAAACTTATATTAATTTGCTAAATGTCAGTAATCTGACATTCAGTGGTCTATTTCTATACTTTTCTGATTTGATTATGAATCACAAAATGAAACATATGCACTGAGTATAATTTTTGCCAAAGTATTTGATATAATTTTATGCCTCTCACCAAACATGCCCTCAGGAAAAAGATTTTTATTAAATCTAAAATAGCTGGTTTATTCCTCTAGAAAAACTAGAGCATCCTCTTCTAGAATACTACAGGATTCCAGGTCTTCATTTTTTACTTCATGGACTAGAAGCACTACTTGACAATTCTTGTTCCATATGTTTTTAGAACTCTATTGTTTTGTTTAAAATCTAGTCCAGCCTGCACCATAAAGCAAAACGAAACTCCAGACTCGTTACATAAAAAAGAAATAAAAATAATTGTTAAAATCTATTCAGTGCACATCCAGAGTAGCCTGAAGCATCCTCTTTTCAAAATAGCACTGATTCTGCTCATTCTGCAGTGAATAGCAGAACAGATTGGCAGCAAGAGCCTCTGGGTCTGCCCTGCAGAGCTTTCAAAATCATGTCTTTCTTGGCAACAGTATAATGAGACATCTAAGCTTTTCTTTGCCAGCTTAATATTTTTGGCAGGAACAAACACATTTAGCATAAAATACCAGTAATCAAGGTTGAGTAACTTGGGTTTTTACACATTTCCTTTCTTTCTATTAAAACAATAAATCAGAAGCTAATGATCAGAGACCTTAAAAATTTCTGCAATGCCAGTTAACACGTCTTGGCACAGACTATTCTCTTTAAGATCATTTCCCTTAGACCTACCTATTCTGCAAGTTTTATACTTCACCACACCAAGTGCATTGACTTAGGAGAGAATAAGAAAACCAGATTGTGACTCTCGACCAAGGTTATCCTCATGGACATCAGTACTAAGGCAGAGGTTACTCACACCTCATTTGTAAATTACCCAGTCAACCCAAGCTAATTTGAAAGAATTTACCAAGAAAATCTCTCAGCTAGATCTGTGAAAGGTATCTATGTCTAAAATGCTTCAGTATTTTCAGCACTATCACCTACTCCTAGAACCTGTTCAGGTTTATGAAGCATCTTTCACTGGGAACTTCAACATTTGGTGTGGGACATAGCATAAAGCGTGTAAATCTGAATTAACCTGAACTTCAAAACAGCCAGCTTGAATGTGTCTGTAATCATTTACATTCTCTCAGTGTGAGTCCAAGTACTCTTCTCAGATTGCCACCACCAAGTCCAGCCACTTAAGGAACACTGGCAACAGCAGTTGCCCCCCTGATGCAGATATTGGGAGACTGGAATCACGTTCCTCTCTCCCCCATGGAACCCTTTCTTAGATTATGCCTTCTGCATGACTATGGCACTTCAGGGCACACCTATCCTGTCCTGGCAGCTTTTGTTAGAAATCAAGGCCTGATGCACATTTAAACTCTTCAAAGCCACCACCTTTCAGAGCCGCCGAAATATATGCACAAAGTCTGGTCATGCTGCACCTCTAATGTCTGTAAGGAAGGAACTGTGGGTCCAAGATACCTTCTGATGAAAGTCTAGGTTTTGTTTCAGAGGGAGCTCTTTGGCTTGTAGACAAAAGTCAGAAATGTGTGTAGGGGTTGGGCAATGAGTCAGTAACAGAGCTAACCAGAGAATAATCCAAATCGACAGATATGTGCCCCTAATACAGATGCTCCCATGGAGTCAACTCTCTGGTGGGAAAGGCTGAAGCCTGACTGTACACGATGACAAAAGGAGAGAAATAGACTTGGATTCTAGTCCTTTTGCTGACTACATTAAGAGTTTTCTGTCCTGTCCTCAGAGCCACTGGAATGGGAGTGAGTCTAGCTTTGTTTCAGTGTTAGTCATCAACTCTCTTGTACTTACCCAGTGGCTGTTTAGCTGTTTATTGCAAAAACAGAGCTGGTTTTCCAGGAGACATTTAATTTCTGAAACCACACAGTAAACACTAGGGATGAAAGTTTCACCTTTTTACAAAAGATCTAGTTTAGACAAGAGATTTTGTTTAGTCGTTGATATTGTAATTTTTTCTTTTTTTGTCTGTTTTGGTTTAATTAAATCACTTCCAATCACTGAGCTAGGGGATAAAAGGGCACCATGTGCATTTTTATCTTTTTGCAAAAAGGCTTGATATAGACCCCTAAATCCAGGAGATCGCACAACTATGAATCTGGATGAGAACGAAGTGCATCTCTGCAGTCAGACCACGTAGGAGTGTTCAGTGCAAAGGGACCTCCGGGACTGCTGACTTGCAGTTGTTGACTTCACATTTAAAAATGCACTTTCATGGTTTTGCTAATTGAATGATGTAAAGGGATGTTTCTGAATGCTTGAACACTTGCTTTAGGTGATCATCTGTAAATGAGGAACTAGTGGTCCTCTGAGTGGTTGTTTCCTGTAAAAATGGCTGTTCCACAAACATTCTGACCAAGGCAATGTCTGTGCAAGGTGCAGACTTCTGACTTGATTGCCAAGAGGATCTGCTGCCCTGAAGCTAGAAAGGTTCTCAATTCACCCTAAATTTATGCCTTTCTAATTTTCTCAACTTGTTCTGCTGCCAGCTTTTGGTCTTTTCTCCTTGGAAAGAAGCTTTTCTCTCACTTGCATTTATTAACAAAAGTCACATACGACATCAACTTTCATTTTGGTGCATGAAGGAAGCTCGGGGCTTTTAAAAGTTTTCTCCCACATGATAGATTATGAGCCTCTCAATTCAGAAAAAGGAATTAATGGCAACTTCTAATTATATTTCATAGTATAAGAACGAAGTGACAGAAAAGGAAATTAAGAGATAACAGGCTTAAGGAAAAAAAAAAAGGGTGACTGTTAATGTAGTGTTGAGCTCAGCCATGACAATACCCACCAGAGTATATTATGGCTGCCAAAGTTGAGAGGAGTTCAAAGTGATTAGATAAATTGCTGGAAAGGATATGAAATATACATATATGTATATATATGTATACATAAAAAGATATAATCTGTGTCTGAGGGAGTCCCTGATCCAAAAACTTCTGGAGACCACACTACTACCCCAGCAAAACCCACTGTAGATGCAACCTTCAGGCTTTTCAGGACCTTCACTATTGGACAGTGTTGGAAGAAAAACAATGGCTTTGATCTGTTGCTGTCCTAATTTTTTTTTTTTATAAGTGCCCTTCCTTTTATGCTGTTCAGATTTATCTCCAGTCCACAAGCACATGCAGTTCTTTCATTGTCTTATTTTTATCTTAACCTCAAATCATAAAGTTAATTTCACCAGGCATTTTCCCCTCTTTGTGTTAGGGTCACTATTTGTCTAAAAAAATAGAACTGACCCTAATACTGATCACTGAGAAATGCAGATTTGGGCTTACTCTTCCAGTGTAAAATTTCCCTAGGTAATGCCATGTCCTTTATCCAAATTCCTGCTTACCAAAATACTCCTTTGCTTTAGGGAGGAAACCTTCTACAATTTATTCACCCCACTTTTTTTCAAAGCAGAAGTAAAATATGCATTGACTTCAGGCATTGCAACTAAGTTGACATCATTGAACAATCCCACATCTTTATGTTTGGTATTTAAATATTTATACATGAAAATAAATTGTCTTTAAGATCTTTTGGAAAATCTACTGCAGGTTTATTTTTCTTTAACTGTTCATATGTTCTTTCTCTTTCTGACCTCTCTTGAAACTTCTTCAGATAAGCAGTGTCATTACTTCACGTGTTTCTGGTAACCTCTTCACTAATTTCAGATGTCTTTCCTAGTGTGAGTGACTGAAGCAAAGAGTTTTAATAAAAATCTCTCCCAAATATAACTTCTTTACCCAAAGATATCTTGTGATCTCCTCCAAATTCAAGACTTCACTCCTGCAATTCTAGTTAGTTCCCACAGGTGACATCCACAATGTAACAAAATGCCCCCAAATATTCCTATGTACTCAAGGTAATGAGCATGCAATATTCCCTGCTT
This sequence comes from Sialia sialis, assembly GCA_009812075.1. Classification (NCBI taxonomy): domain Eukaryota; kingdom Metazoa; phylum Chordata; class Aves; order Passeriformes; family Turdidae; genus Sialia; species Sialia sialis. The sequence continues at coordinate 7,199,387 of VRYO01002778.1, read as the reverse complement.
ATAGCAGCAAACTTTCCTAGACATCAAAATGTTGTGACAACTTACAAAATGCCAGATGCTGGGAATCATCACTGGGACATCCCTAGGCTGTCCCTGGGAACTGCCTGGGAACATGTTTGGCTGGTATCAACCAACGGCACACCAGGGCTGGCTGTACCAACTTAATGGGATAGATGATGAGTCTGGTGCTTGGGAACATGCCAGGAACTGCTGGTTATGTATCAGTATAGAACCAGCCTTGCTGTGTCACAGTTTGAGAGATCCTTAACTATAAGGCTACTTTTGTTTATTCTAACAATAAATTTATACTGAATCAACTCACCATCATCCAGCACAAAGTCATTTTCTACAGCTAGTATTCTCAGAGCTTTCATTACGGAAATTTTTGCACCGCAATCATCATCTGAGGGTGATCCAATGGATATGCCCCATGGGCTTAAAGTGTTTAATGCTAATCTGGTCATTTTTGTTTGCTAGGATAGCACTTTTGTATCCTAGACATATTTTAGCCTTTGTGGATTTAAAGACTTTTTATTCTCTCTCCTCCTGTCTCATTTCACTGTGAAAAATTAACTCAGCAGTAGGCTGCCAGTCATTAGTGGCATAGATAGTCCTGTAAGCAGGATATCTTAAGCATCTTTATGCCAGTTTAACTTTTTCCTTTGTAAAAATCTTTTTATGAGACTTAGAAATCATTAGGGAAATCTTAATTGGCAAAGGCATGTGCAGTAAAATTTTGATAAATGGCCTATAAGAGATTTTCCCCGTTTAATGCTAGGCACATCAAACATTCAAAAAACTATGCAGAATGCTTTCAACATTCTGATCTGCTTTTATAGGCCATGTCTGATGTCTGAAGCGAGATGGTAGTCTTTTTTTTATTTTTTATTTTTTTTTTCCAGCATAAGAGAATGCATTATTTATTGTCTTTTCTATTTCCTTCTTTTCTTGAAAAGAGTGAAATGGACAAATGTATAGACAGAATGGTACAGGAAAAGCTACAATTTCCAATGGCTTACTGTTATGACTCCTACATATGGGTGTTTACACATTGGGAAAAGTAAGGGCCCAGCCCCAATCCTTGTACTGTTTATATAATCTATTATTTCATACATGGATCACTCTGCCTTTAAATTTGGTGTCTGGAAGCAGGAATTCTCTTGAACTCTGTGCCAGGACATTTTCCGCTTCAAAAAGGACTTGTGTTCATTGAGGTCCTTTATAAAAAAAGGATGACAGTCATCCAGCCCTCTACTATTACATACAGCTTACTTGTGCAAAAGTACATTTTCATCCAAACTCTGAATGCAGGCATTTTAAGTAAAGAACAATAGGCCTTTTCTGCAGGTCTACACACTGTAACCCACAGATAGAAATCATTTTTCCTAATACAAAGATGAGGTTAGAAGTAGTTTTGAGGTGAATGTGAGGCAGATTATGAAACAGTAGAATACACAAGCTTTTGAATTTGTAAACACCCTTTTTGCTGACGTCAGCTTAACTTATTTTTCCCAAAGTGATATTTAGGTTAGACAGACAGCTAAATGGCTGCCATCCAAGAAGAATGGCAGTACATTATCCATAATTTTTACCAACAACTCCTCTAAAGAATACCACAATTAAAGCAGGTTTCAAGTCTGAATCAACTTGAAGGAACAACAGAAAGATTAACTCCACGTTTCGTGAATGCTACATAATTTATTCAAAAAAGTCTCCAAATAAGCATGGAAATTACAGACCTGACTACAATTGAACGTATCTGAAATAAGACATGTCACATGGCTGATTGAACATGAGCACACAGACAAATGGAACTGGAAAGTTTTTTTAACACAAAAAGTTTAAATTTTGCGGTTCCTACTATCATTTATAACAATCACTAACATGTAAAACAACACAAAGGGCAATCCGTATTGCAGACAACATAGAAGCTTCTAAGCTAAATCATGGCAAGAAATTAAGGTTAATTTTCATGCACCTAGGTATCATAGCTTGATTCAGAACTCAAATGCTATCTGAATGTACTACCTCCTCAAGTTCAGAGGAAACATAAAAAAAATACTTATTTGGCAAAGACAGAATGATTCAGCAAGTTCCAGGCGCTTGCAAAATAAGCATTTTATGTTTGCAGCTGCTTGTGTCTCTGAAGGATGAGCTTCCAAAAAAAAAAATGAAGGAAATATTCCAAGCAGCAGCAATACTGTGCTAAATAAAATCAGTAGCATAAGATGCTCAGAGGAAAAGGTTTTCTTTCCCTCAGTTATCACAATCAGAGTTAAAACTCATGTAGTTGGAATAAGGATCTCCAGATGAAAGTCACAATATGTTGTATGTTTTTCTATACCTTACTCCATTTTTCATTACGACAAATGAGAATTAAATATTAAAACCTTAGTATTAAACACAAAGCAGAGTATATGTTCGCATCAACACAACTGGTCTGCTATGTCTCACATTTTATTTCTCCTATACATTTCTTAATTAATAAACTGTTATTCTCAGCATCCTAACTTGCATGCTTAAATCTTCACTTTAGAGTACCATAAACATTAAATTATTTGTAAAATATATGCCTCAAGGTTTTATATAAATGTTGTACCTGAATGGTATCATTAAATCAGTAATTAATGACCACTGAGGAAATGCTAGGTTACAAAACAGGTTTCCAACAAAAAGATATATATACAAAATCTGGAAGATTTAAATATGATCTATCATAAAGGTCTCAGAGCAATTAAGAGGAGAAACAGCCAAGCACCTAAAAGTAAAAAAGAAAGTATCTGCAGAGGGTTTCAGAAATATACCTAGGATATCCTATTAATCACCATTTTGTTCCTAAGAGGAAGATAAACAGCATGGATGATCTTTTGGACAGAAAGACAATAATGGATGAAAAGTCAAATTAAAATGAAGTGGTAACAACATACTATTCCAGTGATCAGGCAGGGAAAGGACTTTACATAATTTGGTGATGCTTCTTTGTGATGAGAAGTGTCATAGTCTATCACGTAGTCTATTATCAAACTCAATTCTTTTTCAGGCACTTCAATGATAGGACTTATGTATATTATTAATTCTTCAGAATCTGACACAAAACAAAAGTTAAGCTCTTTAAGGTGAAGTCTATGATGAGGCCACCTACTATAGATGATCTGTTCATGCTAGAAATCACAAATGGTATGTAATGGAATTCTGCAGGAGGAGGACATGGTGCCTTAACTCATGCATTTTTTACTGATATAAAAAACCCAAAATACTGAAAGTGCTAGGTTTGAGGATGTAACTGAAAGGAAAAAAAATCATGACAGTTACTTTAAAAAAATCCTTTGTGCATTTCATTGCATCCTCAATACCAATCCTGACATCCTTAAATACAATTCAGTCACTTTGAGTTGATTCTGCAAAAATACCTCTGTACAGTCTTAACCTTTCAAATAGGATTTTCTACTCATGGGAATATAGTTGCAGGACACAGAAGCCACTTAGTTTTCTCCCTCATTAAGGGAAGTCAGTTTCTTAAAAATAATTTTTTTTCTCAAACATCTTTCTGCAGTCTTCAGGAGTGCTCTGTCATTCTGCATTACCCTTTTAATAAGAGTAAGTATGAATTTACTTTTTTTTTAACTATTGATCTCTGTATCCATAGCTGCACCAAAACCCAAACTGTACAAACAAATGAACAATCACATCCACTCAAAAATTAAGTCAGACAGAAGACATCTATTACTACATTGGGCAACTCTACCAACTAGGTACATGAACATAGGAATGTTTTCGAAGGTTTCCCAGGTTGCCAACTAATGTCATCAGAGCATGTAATAGCAGAGGGAAGTTACAGAGAAAACCAATTAACAACTTTTCTTTTTTCTTTTTCTTTTTCTTTTTCTTTTTTTCTTTTTCTTTTTCTTTTTTTCCCCCCACAAAAACTGGAATGAGAGCAAAACAAGCAAAGACTTTCTTTTTTTCAGAAAAACTCAACCAAACAAAATCTCACCTAAGTCCTCTAGTAACAATTCCATGTATCTTTTCTACTCTGCTATTGCCTTAAGTCTTATATGTATTTTCAGTATAAAATAGCCAGTGTCTTAAAAAGACATACTGGCTTGACAGATGATTCACGTTGGCCTTCAGTGTAAGGGATGGGAACACTTTTTAAACCAGTTTCAGTTAAAAGTTTTAAAAAACCCCAAACCCTGATAGTATTGTCAGCAGGAAAATAAAGAAAAATAATAAGCTGTTAGAATATTGCCATTAAAACATAAAGCCAGGCAGTTGAAAATAAACACAGATACCTCATTTGAAAATCAAATAGTTTACCCTCAGATTTAATACTCCAAAATCTGAATTGATGCCAGTAGCCAGAATGGGATCTACATTTAGCTAAGTAGTAGGTCTGCCTGTAAAAATTTCACAAAACAGCCTAAATAGAGAATTCCTGGGAGTTGGGTAGGTCTTAGTTTTAAATGCCAAAGGCTATATCCAGTGTCTACACTCATTATGACACATTTATGATTCAACTACACCACCAAAATCTACTGAGCCTCTTCCCATTTTCTAACTTAAATTAGAACTCAAGGGTGTAATTCAGCATTGTAGTTTTATGTCATGATTTCAAAATCTCATCCTGTAGTCACATGGAGGCTTGGTTTGCATTCTCTTACCAACTCTTTTATTGCCTATTCCTTCTAGGAAGACACTGGGTTTGTTTTTGCAGATATTTAAAAAAGAGAGAAAGCAGAACGCAGTATAGATCAGGTGATATTTTCACATTGAGCAATTTTGCTTCACACTTCAATAATTAGTATTGCTCCTAACTTAGGTTTGTGTAAGTGATGAAAGGGTGCCCTTTAAAAAAGTAAAACAATCCTTTAATTGTACTATTTTTATGTGTGCATATATATATACACACGCAGATATATATATACACAACACCACAGAAAAACCATTTGGCAAACCCATATTTACACAGTATATTACAACATGCAACAATGGCTGTCCACGTAATACAGTCTTAGCTAGCATCTTACAAAAAAAAGAAAAAATCTACAATTTAATGATCCTGTCTGTTTGGAACCTATTTTTTGACAATTTATGATGCCATAATTTATAAAGCAATGAATTTTTTTCCCTATGAGGAAAAACTCCATGAAATTTTTCAGCCAGCCAAGATGGCTGTGCTTATTTCTCTTGAGGGTAAAAACCAAGTTTCCTCTATGCTAAAAAGCACATGATTCTTTTATATTAATGCAATTTTTTTCTAGTTACATCCTGAATTTGCTGAATATGGATGGCTGTAGTTCAGGGAAAGAAAAAAGGTTTTCAGATAGGGGAAGGAGGGGGAGAGCTCTTTACTCCCCACTCTGGCATTATGTTGAGAGAAGAGAAATAGTTTTTTAATCTTGACCATGCTAACAATTGTTTTGCTAGCATGACTGCCAGGTGTGGTGATGCCTGGGGACATTACTGTGTGACTGCACAATGACAGGTGGGAGGTTCAGGCTTGGTCCTGACACCCCAGATTCCCTGGACTCCAGTGAGGCAGGGTCTGACCGAAGGGTATTTGGTCTCCTCAGAGCAGTCTTTGTCCCTGCTGTTTGAGAAAGATTCTTTAAGAAGTGTAGAGGTATGAGTCACGGGATATACTTATGAGCTGAATCACTTAGAAGGACTTGGGCAGCATATTACATCAGCAAGTAAGGTATGCAGTGTTACTTTTTTTTCCCTCAATGTGCTAAAATCTCACCAACGACAAAAGATCAAAAAGTAAATTACAAGCATAAAAGGACAAAGATCTACAGAAAGCAGCTCATAAGGTGGACTAAGCAGAACGGATGAACATGTCCCAATACAATTTTGGATACATAATGATTAAAAAAACTCCATGTAGTTCTAAGCCTCCTAGAATAAACAAGTATCAGGCAAGTATATCCATCAGGATAAAGAAAACGTATCAAGCAGAATTCTGCTCTCACTGAGAATAATGGCCTTATAAAAACTGTTTATCACATTTTTCTAATATATTCAGAAGGTGCAGATTTAAAAAAACATGGTAATGTCACAGATAAAACCAATAAATAGAAATTGCCTGCAAATTGTCTGTCTACACCACGATAGTTATATCCTAAGCTTATACTACTCATTTGTCCATGCAAGTAAAAAGAAAAAAACCCCAACAAAACAATATAAAATGTGGACAGAATTCTGCCACAGCACCATAGCAGTATATTTTATTGCACAATGTTCAAAGTAGGTAGTATCCAGCCCTGACAACACCCAGCATTTTTGTTTTGAGGCATTAAGTCTTATAGAGGTTTTGGTTTAGAAAATCAAGCCATAGCTGCAAAGAGCACTGTTTTATTTGTCCATGTAATGTTAGATTAACTAAATGTGAGCCTCTCAGATCAACCATTTTGATTTTTAAATAGCAAAGACCGCAATTTGAGAAACTAAGCATATACATGCATATACATAAACCCATCAAGCTTGCTGCTGAAGTAAGAGGCAATGACACATGCAACAGCTTTTGTTTGACCTTTCTATGTAGGTCAAAGGTAGTGTGGAAGAGCCTTTTTATCTCACAGGAGTTCTGTAAAACTTAATCCCATCAGTGAGATGGATTATAGATGTTACCCCAGATTTTGAAGTTACAGGATTTGCTGTTGATTGAGTCCCATGGGGACTCATATTGTTCGATGGAAATGAAAAATTCCATATTTATTCAAACAAGAAGTGGTAAGGCACTTGCTTATGAACCTTCCTGTTGCTACAGGCTCTAATATGAATTATTGCTGTGGTTATCATTGCTCTTGACTATGGCCTTATCAAAATCAGCACTAGTTTTACTACTGCATTGTGTAGAGATATGTATATACACATATACACTGGTATTCCCCAAATCCTCATTTTCATATATTAGCATCTCTGCCTATGTATTCACACAAAGTAGCTGAAGCTGAACTAAGAATTTCACCTACAAGTAACTCAGATAAGCTGCCAAGACACTTAGTTCCAAATTTATAACAATATTCATCTAACAATCTTGTGAAATTATTAAAAAAAAACCAGTAAGAAACACAAAGGCAAACACCTAAGTAAAAATCATGTTGTTTGCACTATTATATCTTTAGTCACTGTGATGGTAGAAAAAAATCTTCTCACTCAAAACCAGAAAAAATATTTTAGTGGATATTCTGCTATTTATGAGTATGAGGTAACCCAAAATTTGTTTGCGTGTCATAATGAAACTCGCAAGGAAAGCAACTACTGAAAAACACTGTTATTTGTAAAGCATACTATTAATTGAAAGAACAATAAGTTGACCTCTTTAATTACTTTTTTCTCTAAACTCACCGAATATGGTGCTGAAGGGTAGGCAGTAATAACGTAACTTGAAAATTGGGTCAGAAGTTATTATATAATAACCACCAATACATTTTTAACAAGATGCTCTTGATGCTTCAGCAAAACATCAAAAGTACTCTGGGCTGTCTCCTTCCAAGAAGCTTGAAACCTGGCCTAGGGGAAGTTGTTCCTGCCCATGGCAGAGGGGTTGGAATTTCTACAGTTCTTCCAACCCAGAGTCTTCTATGGTTACTAATAGTAAAGGCTCTGAAGGAGATTTTAATCCCCAATTTTAAGATCTGTTTACCATAAACTGAAATGTGACATTATAATTTCAAAACTGCACAAATAACGAGTTTTTAGAAAAAACAAAAATTCTATTTGCTATTTTCTGTCCTTAGAAAACAGGTATAAATCCTCTCCAGTGTCCCTTTTGAAGAGACACAATTAAGGATTGAGGGGGAACAGAAGAATGGCATAAAACTACCTCTCCAAGGCCTGCTTCAGCTTTTTCCACCTGCTTGCCTTCTGCGCATAGAAAGATGCAAAGGAAGCAGCATGGTCCTGCACAGCTCATGGGATCTACTGGAATCCCTTTATTTGGGGTTCCCACACCTCCAGATAGGAACTAGCTGAAGAAAATTCCAATGGGCTGGTCTAGGCACTAGTTTAGAAGCCCCTGTCTACTCTAAAATAAGATACATTTTCAAAATCATGTTTGGGATATTTAAAGCAAATAAACAAAACCCATTTTAATTTAAACATGTATTTTAAACATCTATTATCTCATTCTGCAGCTGGGAGACTGGTAGGATTAAATGCTTTAACACAGATGAGTCAGCCTCGAAAAGTTGGCATTTTTTAAAAATTATAACAAATTGCATGTAAACTTTTTCTCTATGCCCAGCATGTAGTAATGATCCTTTCTGTTTAGTGGGAGTTGCAAGTGTAAAGGGAATAATAATTTTGGGCAAATGCTAAAAAGTCATTCACTGGACAGCTTAATGAAATTAAGTTATTTTTTTCAATGTATAAAGAATTTTCTTATCACTGACATAAGTAAAGCACCGAGATGTTTACAGAGGTAGCTAAATTTTCATTAGCAGTATGATATGTATAAAGGAGACTGACAGAAGAACAAGTTCAGTGGATGACACTTGGATAAAGGGTTTAGCTTAGATAACCTTTTCTATCTTTATCATCACTGCTGCTGTAATAGAGACTTATGACATGACCTATAATAAACATTTTTAATGACTGCCAAATAAATTATAGCAAGTACTACATAAAGTAATTACATTTCCTACCAGCCTACTGAGCTAAAAATGTATGCATTAGAACTAACTGAATGTGGTGGGGCAAGAGGGAAAGGAAAGAGGGAAAGAAAGAAAGAAGGAAGGAAGGAAAGAAATAAAGAAGGAAAGAAGGAAAGAAGCAAAGAAAGAAAGAAAGAAAGAAAGAAAACACATCATGTAATATGCCCTAACAATAAGATTCGGGATTGGCCTTATGACATATGAAAGCTGCAGGGCAGTTAGAGCTATAATTCTCAGACTTTTTTGTATTTTACCTTACTTTGTTCCATTTTTTGCCACTTGTTTACAAAAAAAAAAAAAATTTATTCAATTCTCTGTTATGTCTCACACAGATGTATAGTATTCTCAACTACGTACAGAAATTGATGCAAGGGAAAATGTTCCAAATTAAGTCCACAGCTAAGTCACTTGCTTAATTTCATTATAAGTGCTTAATATAAATTTCTAAGATAATTTAGACCTGATGGATCTCTCACAACAGATTTTTGTGATCTGTTGACAGCTTATTTGAAATATTTAATAAATAATAAGCTTTGATGCTGTGAAAACAGATCTGAGTAGCCTCCAGGAACATCATGTGGAACAACTGTTGCTGATTCTATTCTGCTGCTGACTGCTGTATTCTTACAACTAATTGCACCAAATGATAGCTGAAACTGTCTATTTGAATTTTAAAAAACAATTATTTGTGCAAGGTTTCATGTAAAGATATTGTCTACATCAATCAGCGAAAGAGGAGGCTGACACCACAAAAACATACTCTGTTAACAGGTACAATACATGTTTACATGAAAATGTTAAATCTTTCACACTGCAAACCTCTTCACACTCTGCCATCACAGTAAACTCTCTGCTATACTAGATTTCTTCCAGTGACATCTGAAGTACTTGCTATATTTCAGGCTCTTTCTCTGCTTTGGACACATCAACAATCTGTTCAATTAAAAATGTACTGGTTTTAACTCAAATTTTTTGGGTAATCTTACTGAATAGATACTTAACCACCTATCTTTATGAACTTATCACACTGCCATTATAACTTATGGTCAGGAAGGTTACAGTCCAGAGATACAATTACATTGTTGGAAAAAAATTTCATTAGGTCATTTAACCATAACAAAAACTATAGTAAATCTATCCTGGAGTAACAAGATGATCTGGGAGAAGATATACACTCTTCATTGAAACTTCATTCAAGAAATGAAGAAACTTCACAAACTCTTCAAGGAAATTTCATGTCTGTGGGGAAAAACAAGTTTGCTCTATGTAAAATCTTAGAAAAATACATTTATAATAAAAAGAATAATAAATAAGAAACCAGATTTCAATAATACTAAGCAGACATTAAAGGTTTTTTGCCTTTTTTAAGAAGTTTTTTTATGTATGATTGAAGTTTATACAACACTCCAGAAAAGCCATGTGTTAGACTAAAAAATAAAATCAGAAGCATTTTTGTCATATAAGTATACATGAAAAAACGAAAACGTTAATGTCTTAAAAAGTGTATGTCCAGATTTGTACCATTACTCATTTAACAAAGCAGGAAATAAGATACTGTACTGTAAACAAAAAGCTACAGTAAAAGGACATTTTGAAATTTACACAAGTTTGAGTTCATAAACATTTTGGTTGCTCCATAACAGTTTTCATAAAAAAGGAATAAAAAACCCTTGGACAGTTTTCATCACTCTTGACTACTTTTCACTTAAATGCACACAGACATACTTTATATAGCAATATATTGATGTACTGTTAACATGGATAATAAACTATTATTACTGCTTTTTTAACTGAGATGTGCATTATCCAATCAATATTATCTGAATTGAAATACTCATACATAATGTATTCCCATCATGTTGCTAAGTATAAAAACATGAAAATATAACTTTACATTATTTCAGTTATATACATCAGTTCTGGCTTGACAAAGATTTTTTTTCTGCTATGGTTTTAGAGGAATAAGCCCAGAGGTACAAGAGCTTTCTGTATACAGTACTGTACACAGTAATGCATTTTCACTTTTTAAAAAAATTTATATTACCATATGAATATTATTAGCTTGGTCATTCTAGCACTGAACATTAAAAATTCGAATGCATTCCCCAACATTCCTGATTAGAGTAATGCAAAGAACACCTATGAATTACAGACGCATCAAGAAATTAGTTTAATTAGGGAGAAGTATTGATAAGACAGACATTGAAAACACTGTATACAACTCTTTTGTTGACCATACTGAGAGTATACACTGTGTTCACATGTTTGCAGAAACAGGTTGAGAGTTTGTACCACAAGAAGGGACTTCAAGTTTCTGATAAATGCTCTGCCTTCTCCAATGCTCAGCAAACACTATACTTGAGTCTAAGAAATGGATTCCAACTAAAACTGCGAGTCATATTTAAAATTTTATTTAATACCAAAATAAAAGAGATTTACCAACACTGCAATGTATCCACAATGCAGAAAAATGTAAGCTTTTCAACCAAATGTACAGAATTGTATCTACAGGGAAAGCTAGAGAAACACGATGTTACTTTGACTTGCATTAGCATTTAAATTAATATTATTGCACCCCTCCTAGGATTCCTTTTTGCTTTTTAAGTAGTTATTGTTTTGAAATACACACGATTAAAAAGTATGGTAACTTCAGCTAGCAAAGAATATTCATAATGATTAAGACTGAGGAAAGCTTTCATCAGTACAGACTTGCATCTAATTATCAATCTTAATTCAAAAAAGACATTGCCAAGGTTTTTGGGTTTTTCTTTTCATAAAAGCTTCACTAGCTACTGCCTAAAATTACCTTTTAACAGTTTGAAAACTGCTTTCTTAAACAATTTGACAACTCTCTTTTTCATTCTTTAAAAAAAAATACTTAATACTGTTTTACTTCTTGCCATTTATCAACTTTTATCAATACTCTTCTCTCTCTGTACATGTATTTATGAACTCAGTTGTACAAAAGTAGAGATAGATATCAACCAAATCTTTGGATCATTAAGTCTCTGCATGTCAGAGTTAAGAGGAGCTCTAAAACAGCACCCATCTGACTCCTCATGTGCCAGTATCAAGTACTGCTCCAACCAGAACAACCTTGATATTCAGAGTTCAACAAGCGTATCTGAGCATCACAGCTTGGGCTCATCTGAAGAAAAAAACTATTGAACAGATTCAAGCGAGCTGGAAGTGGCGACACTGCCATAAACTGAAACATTGACCCAACCTTGACAGCGTCCTTTCAGATTTCAGAATCCTTATCACC
>VRYO01002778.1:7064965-7182465 GCA_009812075.1 Sialia sialis | reverse complement strand
GGAAAAAAATAGAAGAAATCTAGTTTGCCACCTAGATGCCACCAAGTAGGAAGGAAGCAATGCTATCAAAGAAACAGCAGGTACAACAGGACACCTGACAAGCCAAGATCAGATATTACTGATATTATTTTATGTGCTAATATGCCAAGCCTATACCATGATAAAATGTATTAGATGCACTTCTCAACTAAAACCATCTTATAACATACACTTCAAAACTGCAATTCTGCTCTAACATCTATAACAACACCATTTAAAAAATGAATGAAGTACAAAAGCATCAGTAATGCCCCAGTAATCTCCCGAGGCTTCACTGTTCTTGTGGTACAGCATTAGCATTTTCCCAGACTTACCGTGATCTTCATGTCCAGAAAGGTAGCCTAGGAAGATTCTGAAGCCCAGATTTCTCCATAGTCTCTGTATGTCTATTAATATAAAAGGTTCTGGCTGTACGAAGAACCACCAGAAGTTTCCTAATATCTAAATTTTCTAAGTATTTTCAGAATCTACATATACATTGGCACAGTTGGCTTTTTGCAAGTTCTATTGCAGACCAGCTGTTGCATGTTCTAATCTGTTGATCTATACATACTCAGTATTCCCATATATATACCAAAAGACTTGGATATACTCAGCACAACAGAATGACAAAAATGTAACTGCGTGCTGAAGGTATAGTGAGTTTCCAAGATTCTTGGAACATCTACTATATTGCATACACATTGCTTTTTTCCCACCCAAAAGATCTCCAAAAATATGATCCTGAAAATGAGAAGAATCCTAGAAAATTTATTACACCATTTTTGAAGAGCCAGTTCACAAAGCAAACCTTCACTGTGTACTATCAGCGGGGCAGCTGAACAGCAAAAGTTTGCAACGAACAGGTTTCCTATGGGGTCAAGTGTTAAGAAACCTCCAACTAGATGGCTCACAGTGTCCTTGCTGTATGGAGGAAGGTAGGAATATCTGACCCAGAAATCATGAAAATGAAAATATGTAAAATGTTTCATAAGACTGCAATCAGGTAATGACACTCAGGGTGGGCCATGACTGTGCAGTCCTCTACAGCCAGGAACACTGACAAACTTCATGCTGGAATTCATACAGTTCCAAGTCTGGATCCCTACCTAGTCCTCAGCCTTGTCCAGAGTCCTAAAAAAAAATAAGAGCAGCGAGCCACTCTGTAGGGAACATGGGTGACTTTTAGATTTTTTTATACTGCTACACAATATATGTAGTAATACACTGTGTTTTCAGAACGGTGCCATTTTATTTCCTTCACTATTTTCAGAATTTGAATTTATTTGAAGGTAGAGCTGTAGATGTAGAATATGCCAGTGTTAAGAGGCCATCTAGCACTCTGTACACACAGAATGCCTCATGTGCAAGTTGGGCTTCCACACTCGCTATCATGCACTACAAATAACAGAACCATTCTAGACTGCCATAATGACTACAGGAATGCAGGAGCATGGAAATGACCTGCACTGCTCTTAACTACTGTGGCTGATTGATATTGCAAGGTGACACTCTGTGTATGCATGAACTTTGGTATACACATGAATTTTGGTATTGCAATCAACACCAATATGGCAGTACCAGACCCTAACAGTCACAATGAACATTTTTGTCCCATTATTTAACACTTCTACAACAATACAATTGTAACAGAATATCCCAGGAATTGACATATTTTATTTTTTTTAAGTATGTCACTACTGGGCATTTTGACTATGGAGAAAAAAATAAATTAGTGTTATGGATTTTTAGACTATAAGGATATAATTAATAAATAAACATAATAATTCAAGATATCATCCTATTTTTCTAATATTATTATATCTAAAATTTATTTTATGATAATGGTTATTATTAAAAGCACACATCCAATTAAGATGTAGAATACTGCCTTCATTAAGAAGCTAATTATGAAATTAATTTATGCAAAGCTTTATCAACTTTATTTTGTGGGTCATCAGATAACTTTTCCATTTTGACATTCAGAGACATTATTCTTAAAACTGGGGTGCTGTAATTAGTATGCCTTTGACAGAAATAGCTCCTCAAACTACTAACATTCCACTAGATTATGATCTTGTACTGCAGGAGCAGATCTCCAATTCTCAGACATAATTTGTGAAACCATCTTGTTGACCTTCCATACTGAACAAAAGGACAGAAAGTTGCAATGTCACCAGTAGTTAAAAAGTGTAACGAAAGCCCAAACCTGTTTAGTCAGTAAACAAAATATTAATAGGTTAAAAAAACCCCAAAAAACAACAACACAGAAAATAACTATTTTTTTCTAATTAGCAGATTAAGTACTTTAAAACACCATTGTTTATACTGAGTGAATACTTAAGGTGAATAAATTCAAATAAATATAAGTTCTTAATTTTGCCATATATGGATACATTTATTCAGTAATGGCAAAAATTAGTTATGTCTTCTTAAGGTGCAGTTTTATGGCTTTTCAGTCTCCATCACTTAATTGAGCTACCAAAAATTTCTTTAATATATTTGGTCTTACTAATAAAAAACCTAAAACATTCTACTTCACAAATTAATTCCTCAAAAGTGCACTAAAAACCATATTCTCCAGAAATATGCAGGACAATGACCTTATATAATAATCATATTCTCCATGTGGTTTAAGGAGTTAAGTGACCAAGGCTGTTCCTACAAAGGTATGTTCCCAAATAATTTAGCTTCCATTAAAATAACTGTTGAAATTACTCTTCGAGACTTACTAATTTAAGCTTCCTCAGAACTGAAATTCCTCCCCATCATTCAGGATATTCATAAAATCAAAGCAGATCACTTCAATGTAATTTCTTTAAAAACTCAGATAAATGTCACAAAAATCTAATTTCTACAATGATGAAAAATAACTCATTGCATCCATACTGGGGGAGAGGGAATAAACTAAATCCCAAAACACAAAAGTACTTTCTCAAGCAGCCACAAATCTGTAGAGAACTGCAAATGCTGTTCTTGGAGTCTAGAACCATAAACATACTGCCTGGACTGAGGAAGGAAAAAGCATTCAAACACCACTTTTTTAGTGTAAATACTGCATAGCATGCACAGCTTCAGGTAACATTTTAAAGTGAAAACATTGCAAGACAGAAATGACTAGGATTAGTAGGAAAGGAAATTGGCATGTCAAAACATAGACGATGGAAAATTATTTATTTATTTATTTATTTATTATGAGAAGTGGAAAATTCTGATCACTAGAATGACAGAAATGAAACTTTCTAGTTCAAAAGCAGGATCCAGCAATTTGGGACCGATAAGAAAATCTGCATAAACTTGGAGATCATCTGTTGATAAAAGCAAAAGAAACACAGATCTGTCACTGTGATCAAAATGGTTATCATAAAACAGTGTGATAGAATTGGGAGAAAATTTTTCCCAGAAAAGATAAAGAAATACTAACGCCTTTGTACAAAGCAAACTAAGATTTTGGACAGCAAACAAAGTACACTTCTGCTCCTTCGGGATTAATATATCAGGAAAATAAACACTGAGACAAAAAAAAAAAACCCTACATAATAATTATAATTGCACTATAACAATTGAGAATAAATTAGCTATAAATACATATAGGCTGGGAAATAAAAGATGTTTCTAACCATAGCAAGCGTAATGTGGAAAGACAAAAAAATAAAACCTGAAAAATAACAAAAAGTGAGGCTTTGAGGAAAAAAAAGGTAATGATTACTGCATTCTTTCTTTTAAAATAACTTCCAAAATGGCCTACATCAATCCTTTTGTGCTCTCCAGATGCAAGGACCTCAAAAAACTAGAGACAAGTGAAAATTAATCACTTGAACCTTGTCCATCACAGAAAGGTACAAGCATATATTCATAAGGCAGTTCTTGCACTAACTCAGTGCTCAGATCTGACTTTCCTCACTATTTCAGCTATGGATCTTTTTCTCCTGTCAAACTTAAGAGCCAAATCCACACTCTCCAGCAACATCTGCTCTGCAGATCCATGGAGTACCAGTCTTATGCCCTCTCTGTGTCTTAAGGTATCAACCAGAGTCCATGGTAAATGTTACAGGATATTTCATGGCTGAGTTTTTCATCTTCACCTCTCAGAGGCTTCTGTGGAGCTAATCAAAATGAAACTCTGGAGATGTACATTCTGTAATTCTTCTGCATCTCAAACTTCAAATATTGAGGCTGAGGTGTAATTCAAAGTTTTTAATTTCAATTTAATTTAAATAAAAAAAATTTTCTTCTCACTAAAGATTTCCTGGGGTTTTTCATTCTTTTAGAAATTTCAATATCTTGATGTGCATGAAGACAGATTGAGGTACATAGACTGCCGTATTGGCTTTTTTTGCTTCCCCTCTTGAAATGCATTTGTTACCATAAATAATTTTACAAATTAAAAAAATTTCAAAATACTTGTAGAAGTAGAGGCACTGGACTTCGTTAAAGATATTCAGAAAAGACACTGATATTTTCCTTCATGCCAAATTTTCTTTGCCTCCCAAAGGACAACACTTTTGCAGGAGAAAGGACTCAAGAGGTTCTTGTCAGCTCTTACGTTTGTTTCTGGTTTTTCACTGTGTGAGAGGATTTTTCTACAAGTTTATAAGGATTACCATCCTTCCAGTATGTTTCCAATGCCTGTTTTTTCATTCCATAACTCTTGTCCCTTCAGCAAGAATAAGCAACTCTTGAACAGTCTTCTCAGTGAAAGGTAAAGGATATTTTGTTACGGAGCAGTTCTGCTTGCTTTTATTTTGGCAGAGGATCTATTCTTGAAGGCCATCAAAAAAGTTACAATGAAACAGATTGATCTGTCCATGTCATACCTTTGATTCAAAAATAGGCACATGTGAAGATACATTAAATAAAAACTAATGCAGAGAGACAGTAAATCATGCCTGTTATTGCTCTGTACATAATTTCTGTTTTGAGATGCCTTATTGCCTTACTTATAGTAGTTACAATTCATCTTCTGGAACACAAAAAGAGGTACGATGCTTGATTTCATTTGTCTATCTAATCTGTACATATCTTTAATGAACAGAGCTAGGCATACCACAAAAATATGACTGAACAGTAAAAAAAATTGACTTTTGTTCTTGCTGTATCATTTTGATATTAATTTTCATTATGCCCTCAAGCAGGTGAAAATCATGGAAATGTTCCAGTGAATGCCTGCATACTTATTTTCACTCTTTCTTCCAGTGTCGTAGCCCATGAAACTAGTGAGGCAACTTCAGAAGTTAACACATACAATTTAAAATTAGCTGTTGCTGTGGTAGGTGAGCAGTAGACTCTCTTCTTGGGTTAGTGACTCTTCTCCCCTTCAGAGTTCAGCTATGTGTCCTGGCTAATGCATGTACCAGTTATGAAATCACAGAAGGCAAGGACAGCATGTGACCGTGGACAGTGCCAATAGGACATACTGGAGCGATGACATTTCCCTGCCCACCATTTACTTCTCCATCAAGTAGTACTTATGACCCAGCAGTTAGGGAGATGATGATGCACCTGCACAAAACCAACTGAAATGACTCCTGTATCCTCCCAATGGTGCTTGTAGACCTAGTCACACTCTCACCACTACAGTCCACTACTGATTTGAGAAAAAATGATGCACTTTGGGGAAACCACGGCCACATACGTTTCGTTGTTTTGCCCATAATCCAAAAGAAAATCCAAAAGCAATGCAATATGTATCTCTGCTTATGCTCTCAGTTGCACTAAGAACTCTACATGGATGATCTATAAAGTAGAAGCATTAGCAAATATCAGAATGGCAAATATCCCAACTGGGTGGACAGAGCTCTTTAGACTTGGATTGCACTTGCGATTCTGCTAGTAATGACTCTGGGAGCTCCAGAGGAAAACTACTACACATTCTGGTATTTACACAGACCTGCCAGATGCGTTATTAAGGAAAAAAAGTCTGTCTCTGTAGACTTATAGCTATAAAATTATCTGTAAGATTATTACAAACAAGCAATAATCTTGCTGATATTTGTGTCAATAATTTTTATTTGTCAGTCTTTTTCTTTTCAAAATATTTCAAAATCCATTATTTTTCTACCGGCATTTCCTACATATGATGTACCAAGCTTCTGCTTCTCATTTTAAAGCAGCACTAAAAACACCAGAGCACAAGGCTTTTTCATTATTTTTTCTCAGTTGTTTCTTGATGCAATTCCAACTGATACTCTATGCACTGCTGGCATGATATGGACTAGCTTGTATGCCTACTGTCTGTAGGATATGAGATGAGCAGTCAAAGGAGTTAGAAAAAGGCTTGATCCTACCTCTTTCAATTAACATTGCATACATTTATAGTCAACTATTCAGAACAGGATTTTTCAGCTGTCACCATCTAGGCAATTGCTGAAACTTCCTTTTTGAAAAATACAGTAAACATCTCTTTTTCAATTACGTAATGTATTATCACATAACATGTTCCAGTAGCAAAGATAATTCAGTGTACTGTTCTCATCCCCAGTACCCAACTAACCTTTATTTTGTGCTGCCCCAGGAATTAGGCTCTACTAGTAAAGACTGAGTTAGAAAACAAACTTATAAATAACACTACTACAAAAAGACTGACTGCAAAATCCCATATATATTTTTTAATTCCTAAGACTGATGGAGAGGATGCTGGACCATTTTAGCTTGCTGCTAAAAATATGCTCAAGTTGTTTTCAAAGAATTTGAGTGCAAATTCAGGTCATATAAAAATCACACATCCAGTTCAATCCAGTCAAAAACAGATTTACCCTAGGTGAAGTTTTAGTTTCCTTAGTGTTAGAGATTCCTTTCACATTGTCTTCAGCAGAGAGTATCATTATTGGAACTTGAGTTTTGGTCCTCTTAAAAAGAAATTTTGACAGTTGTTATTTATTGAAAAGCAACTAGAAAAGTTTAAGGGATTTTTAGCAAATAGTTGATAGAGGCATCAGGCTAAGAAGTTGTTTTGCAGATAATGTACAAAATTGTGACAGAAATTGCTGAGTAGAAATTTCCAGAGATCATGAGGGTTTTGTCTGTGCAGAGCCAAAGATAACTTAACCAAAGATGAAGAATATGCCGTCAAAACACCTCTACCTAATCTTTACAAAAGTAAACTTTTAATGCTCAAGTAAATGTCAAGAACACTAGTTGTGTAAAAAGTGGAAATACATGCTAGGAATACAACTAGATACTAATGCATACACATACAAATATTTTGTGTTTAAAAAAATAAACACTTAAAAATCTCTAAAGATAAACCATTCAGAAGAAGCAATCTACTGTTAATTCATGTTCAATCCCAAGTACAGCCATGTTCTAAAAGGTTTAGGTTCACAAAACCAGAAACATGCCTATATACTTCTAAATGCTTCCAAACTCTTTTAGCACAAACCTAATCTCATTTTTTCAGCTTGCACATCCAACGTTCATTTGGTTTAGCCAACAGGAATGCAATCAGCAGCAAGTATGATTGAATCTATCTTCAAAATTAGAAAAATTTTACAGTTGAGACAAGTATGAATCCCTATTCAGTCTATTACCAGTTAAGTGTGCATTACAGGAAAACCATAGTATCTAGCAGTTACTGCTCTAATTATACAGTATATTAAAAATATCTGTAAAAACCAGATTTATTTAATGCTCATGTCAGTATAGGCTTGAAATGTAAGTGAACTATTTATAACTATTTTAAAATATATTTTGTTAAATGTAACATCATGCACTAAAAATATGAAAGCAGGAGTTTCTTTCTATTTTAGCACTTCAAATGTACTTTTTTAATACAGTGAGAGACACACACAGACAAGGCGAGGCCATTCCGGCTTTTTTTGTCAGCAGCCTTAGTCTCTCACTCATTTGCTGGATGGATTCCACCAGGCTAGCTTATGTCTCAAGGGCAGCCTGCGACTCACACTGAAAGCAGCATGTATTTTTAAAACTGCAAAACTCAGACATAGAGGGTGAGGACTGACAGGCTTCCAAGGCATAAATGTAATGCAAACACAACTAAGAATTGTTTTCAAAAGCAGACATGTACATTCTACAGCAGCCAGCAGGATTATATCCCATTCCTCACTGGCCAGCTTGGAAAATCATGTAGAATACTTATTAAGACATGAATGTATAAATTTCCCATGTACTTATTCATGGTATGGGCACCTAAAAATATAGCAGAGCTATTAAATAGATAAATGACATCAACTTCCTTCTTCAAACACAACTTATTTTTCACTGTATACTGGAGTATTTTTTTAGGTAATTTTGCTTTGCATATTTATATCAAGACCCTTATATTTGTACATAAATAATAAAACTTAGCAATTACAAATAAACAGGAGCACTTCTATTTGTGAGTTGAGCTGTGTAAATCACACTTGCATAGCAATCTTTTAATAAAGTCATGGGGAAACATTTACATGAGTGAAGACCTTCTTAAAACAATCTAAAAAAAATATATCTAAAAAGTAGAGATTCTTACCCTAAAGAACTCTTTAGTGGAGCCAGAATCTAACGTCCCATAAGCAATTTCTGTTTGCTTGGAAAGATCCTCTGCACTTTCAATGGGAGACACCATCCTCTCAACCGTCAGGAAGGCAGCTAAGTTAGCCGTGTAGGATGAGATTATGATGAGGGTAAAGAACCACCATACACCTCCAACAATGCGCCCCGACAGGGATCTAGTAACAAGTATGAAATGGATTTGTAAAGTGTAATGGAAGTCTTAAAAAGGAACACGTTATCAGTTTTATGCAAATGGTGCATTATAATATAGGGAAGCATTTCAGGCTATCTCTGAGTCCAGCTCTGCATATGCATTCAGATGGGGAATCAAGGCATTCTCCACTGGATCTCCTGGGACTCTGCTGAAATCAGGACTCCAGAGTTTACTTTTGGGAGAACTTAGTGATCCAGTTCTTCAAAGTTATGACAACCCTTAGGAAACTGTTCCCATCATAATGTGCTATATTTAACATAAACTTTTTGTTCCCTCTGAAGTGATTTTGTGTGACATTGTGATGAGGATCAAACAAAATCAGCAAAACAGCCCTTTCAGAGAAACCAGTATGCACTTTCAAATCGAGGGCCTTGATTGCTTTCCTAAGACATTCAGACAAAGACTGATTTCCACTAAACAGTGGCTTATGCTGCTGTGCATAATCTGTGCTGAAAAACAAATAGCATTATTTGTACGAAAAGCTTGCTTAGGGAATATCTATAGGCTAAAAAGTGCACACGGCTTTTGAATGATACAAGCAATTAACAAAATTGAGGACTGGACATGAAACAATCAGTGATAATACAGCAAAATGGCAAAGAAAGTACATTAAAAAAATAAAATAATAATTATAATAATAATCTGATGTTTCTATCTGCAGCAGATGGGCTCTTATGGGTTTTGCATCTCCTGCTCAAAAAGAAAGAAGAAAAGAGAATATACAAAATATACAAAATAGCATAAAGCACACAATTTAATTCCATAATTTTCAATAAAAGAAATCTAATATAATCAATAAGAAATATCGATATTGCATCATTGTCAAACTTGGCATTTTTTTTCATGATCCTTTGAAATTTGAAATTAATTACCATTTTGTTTCCAAACAAGACATTATAGGAAGCAGTACATAATTTTTGGAGATGTGCTTAATTATTTGGCAGAAATGCGCATGTATTTAAAAGTCTAGTACTAGGGCACTGTAGTAACTCAGGTATGTCTTGGTGTGTCTCCTCTATTTATTAAGAAAATAAATTAGGAATCACTCACCTAGCCTACTGTACTATGAATGAAAACACAAATTAATTCTGACACAGAATATATATAGATATAACTATATATAGATATATGTAAATTTAAAGATTATAGTTATGCAAAGTGGATTTAGCAAGCTAGGAACAAAATTAAATAGAACCAGTTCTGGACAAACTATTTTTTTCTAATTGCTATTGCTTAAAATCTGTCATAATTCTGATGTTAAAATATCTGTTCCATGTCACAAGAGACTCAGTCATTCACTCTACTAAATGAAAATCAAGTCAGATAAGGTCCAAAACATGTTATTCAAAGGGCCATAGAAAAAAATTATTTCAAGCGCATTCTAAAGTGAGGTGTATTTTGCAAAAATGCTTTCTATCACCTTTGAAAAAACATCACATACTTATTTGGAAATAGAGGTAACTGGAATATAAAATAATTCTATAAAATACTGAGTTATAAGATATGCTGAATGTATTATATTACGTATTTACAAGGTAAAATCTGTTAGTGTATTTAATAACTGCCAACTTTATGCCACTTTATATTGTATTGATGATACCCTCTAAAAATGAGAATTATTTTGAAATGTCCATGATCTGTGAGCAGAGTTGCCACTGACTTTGTGACAAAAGAATAAGCTCAATACCAATCCATAAATTATGCACCCACATGACCTTTTACAAGTACAATTATTTGAGGTGTAATTTGTATTCAAAGTTCCCCCAGGCATTCTGTCACAGTTAAATCAGTCATTTCTTTTTTTTATATGTACATTTTGAAAAGTTTCTAAAATGTGCTAGCATGACCCCACACTTTAGAATCACCTAATTTACCTTTAGATGAATAGATCTTTAAGTACCAAAATAAAAATTTCTGTGTACAATTACATAAATTTGTGCACCATATTTTGTACTTGGGTATTATCTGGCAGAATGGAGAATACACTCACATCTCAAAAAATATGAAAACTTTCCTCTAAGTTATGATTATCATACAATATATTATTCTACTCTTTTGTTCCTCTACTACCCATGAGACAAAATAGGCACTGCTACTACAGACCATTTCCAGGTGGTCCAGTCTTACTCAGAACCACCTTCTAGTCCAGAGTCAGGGAACCTGAGTAACTTGTCTACTCTAAAAGTCTTCGAGCAGTTGTCATTTTTTTTAGAGAAATGATTGCAGTAGTGCAAACATTAACTTCAGAAAGGTATTTTGTTGATGCCTGAAGACAGTCCCTTTTATATTTACTCTGATACACCTGCAGGCAGAAAATTCTATAGTGAAAAGTTTTGGTGCAAAATCAGAAATAAAAATTGTTTTTCAGCCTCTCTTTATTTTTATAATAAATGGATAATATAGAAAACACCACCTCCCTCAAAATTATGTTTGCAATGAAATAAAGTTAAATGCTTCACTGCAACTAAATATTAAACATCCAAAATTGAGCTTTGTGGACCTTTACGGATGACCATTTGCTATCAGTTTTCTTGCACTATCTTTCAAAACATATCAAACCATATAAAACAACCAATGTGCTTTCATAGCTTGCAAAATAATAATGATAACAAGAAAAAGATCATAATTCTACTACAGCCTTGATTCAACAAACATAATTTTGTACTAATAAATTGCTTAGCAGGCAACTCCAACTGTGAAGTACGTAATCAAGACAAAAACCCCACAGGAGTGAAATTAACACAACTTCTCATGATCTGCAGCAATTTGCCCTCTTCACTGTCTTGTTTCTTGTATACAATTCTTACTGGGTTACCTGCAAAATGCATTGCATCTTTCACCATAAACGCTGGCATTTCCCACTGTGATACACCAGCCTTTACAGAGAATTGTTAAGAGTTCTCACACAATAAATGCTGTTATTTCTTTGGTAGAACAACTTGAAAACCTGCTGTTGCCTTTTAGGATGCATGACTTAGTATTTATGAAATGCTCCCTTGGCTAGATTTATTTTCACCACTAACCACTGACTGACTAGAAATTGACCAGCCCCCTGTCTTACTTCAGGATGCTTACAAGAAATGTAATTATATTAAGCAGGTTTAACAGAGTCCTCTGGTTTGATTTCCTTAAACCCGGCTGCTCTATTTAAATTGCTACTGTACTTCCTTCAAGCAGCAAGCAGTTGCTTGAAGGAAGTAGGTATTTATATACCTACTTACCACTTCACTGAAGCAAGGCTAGAACCACTTGTGCGCAAGCAAAATAGAATATTTGAGGAACTGCAAAGGAATTAAGTGCTTTACAGTTGTCCCTAATAAAGTAGAAGAACATCCATGAGGAATTAAACACTTACAAACTAGATCTTCAGATTCATTTTCATAATTTCCTTTCTGAATTTTCTAAAACTAGGCCATGGAAAAACAGTGTTTTGCAACTATCCACATGAAATTAGAGTCATCACAGGACTTCAGTTCAAGGCTCTCTTGGGGAATAACCTTGTTATGATATGTAGTGAGTTTTAGACAGAAAGCACTGCCTCTATAGTTCATGACTAGTATGTTATCCTTTTTTCCCATTACAGTTGTGGTGAACCATATGCACTGTCAACTGTATAATGGGAATATGCAGCAAAAACACGGTACCCCTCCAAGAAGGCATGGAATGATGTGAACCTTATGCATTTTACAGTCTCTGCATGGTGTATATAACTTCATTTGGCAAATTTATGATCGACTTCAAGACAAATTCGATCAACTACATCCTGACCCTACGTCACAGATAAGCGCTTTCACTTCAAGAACTTCTGTGACTTTAGGGAGGAAAAAATAATTGCAATTAATTTCTCTCCAAGAATGAAAATATATGCACCACGAACCTCTTCTGGCTGAGATGGCTGAGACCAAAAATGCACAAAGTTGAAATGAGTGAGTAACCAACCTTGGCGAAATATCGCATCCTTGCTGCATAAAGGCACCCAGGGAAAACCAGAGACTATTAAATATCCCAAATTCATTAGTTGATTCATTAGTTTGCGTTTCTCTTCCATCTTCAAATTCCTCAGTGTGCCACTCGTATGGGCTAAATCTGCTGACCAGGAATAAAACTACACTGACCCCAATGTAGGCAAAAACAATGCACATCCAGATTTCATATGCTAACGGATCAAGAAATGAAAACACTCCTGGCTTGGACTTCTGAGGCTTCTTGATCATTATTGATATCCCCAGGCTCATAAAGGGCTTTGAGAAGTCAATCACCTCTTCTCTCACCAATGTTATAGTTAATGGAGCGATTGCAATATCAGCTTTCTGTAAAGGAAGAAAAAAAAAAAGGAAATAATAGCTAATGCAATGCACTGAATGCAAGGAACAGAGCAAAAAAGGGTTTAATTTCAACAGCATTTCACAAATAGAAAACAGGACAGCAGAGAAACCAGCAACATTTATTTCACTGAAAACATCCTGTGGATAATTTCAGAAATTTTTATTTGAACTTGTACTGAAATACATATAGTCATATGGTTTGTGTATTCCAAGCTTTTGTTTTTATATATGCCTTTTAATAGCATACGGTATGTAAAAGTTTAGCAAAGCACATTTCTTTACATCTGGTCAGAGGAATGAAATATGCATTCAGATTCCCCTAACTTCATTCGCATTTGAAATTAATTTAATGTTTTGCTTTCAAAATTTTTCATGCCATCAAAAGTTATTAATTCCTATAAGTTAATTAGGTAACTTTCCTACACTCTACAGAGAAAACAAAACCAAATCCCACTTCTTCCATAAGTCATCTTTATAACAGAAAATTTTCTTACCCCATAAACAAGTTCTCCAACCATCCCATTCCAGATTTTCGTGTCTGCATCCCTTGCCCCATACTTGCCATCCCCAACAATTGTGAGCTTATATTTGAATCCACAGTGCTTAGCAATTTCTGTAGCTAAATCCACACAGTAGCCCTCATATCGATCATTTCCTTCAAGCATTTCGTGATTTTTCTTCATCATGACATATGGGGACTCCTGCACAGAAAGAACTTGCCTTAGCTGCCTGATAGACAGGTGCATGAGTCGCACACTTCACAGATTAATATGTTCCCTTTTACATGTGAAAAAACAGAGCAGATACCATCTGAATCACACATGCTATGTATATGTTAGTTGTTAATTATTAATGGTACATGTCTTAAAAACATTTAAAAGCTGCATTCTCCAGAGTCATATACAAATGACAATACTTACAGGCATAGTGATTCCCAGAAGTATGTTAATAATGACCATGAATGTTAACAGGAGTTACGCATTCAGAGAAGAGAGAGTAAATTCCAAAATCAGTTTCTTTCTCTCATACAGTTTGGATGGAAGAAGGCAAAGGTATTTAGTTGCTTTTGTTGCTGTCTTATACAAAAATATTATTTTCTAGTTCACAACCACACATCTCCCTGACAAAACACCTGAGTTCTCAAGGCTGTATTTTTATTAAATTGCTATACAAACAATTGGTAAGGTATCTATAACTATACACTAAAGTTCTACCATCTGCAAAATTGGTGATGAATCATAAGTTATATAAATGTATTTCATCTGTGCTCAGTTGCTATAGAACTGTTCTTGCCTGCAGAGAAATTCCTAGGGTAACCTATGGCTCATCCAAACTGATAAACAAGTTGTGCAATTTACAGAAAAATGCTCTTCTATAATAATCTACAATTTAATTTTCTAAACAACTGGAATACAATACTTAACATTACATTTTACACTTTACCAATCCATAGAAGTACAATCCTGAAGCATAAGAACCAGTCTCGTCACTGTTTGTCAAAATCTATTCTCTAAAATAAACACTATGGTTCCACCTCTCAGAAAGTTCCTCTCATTTGAAAGCAGGTATTTCCGTTTCAGGTTTAAAAATCATAACTTTCTAGGATGTTCAATCAAAGACCATTCATTTCCTACAAATCAAAACTGCGTGCTGAATCCCATACATTTCCCTAGTTTCTTGATTTTATTATGCATCACAATAAGTAATAGTTCATAACCTCAAATAATAAAAACAGTATATTTAAACTAACATAATATCAGGAAACAAGTCATTGTAGGACAGACTGTTTTCTGACAAAATAGGAGGTTAATTACCAAAATAGTGGTGACAATAATAGTCTTATTCTCTAATCCTGAAGATTCATTTCCAAGAGGGCCATCAAGAGGATTCACAACCATTTTGTCCACTTCACTCCAATATCCAATCTAAAGAGAGTGTATAGGATGCACAGACACTAGTGAGTATGAACTCTTCTGGAAAACGTAAAGCATGTTATTACTATGCACTTGATTTGTGTTCACAGAGTACTATTTCAGCTATGGATTTACCACTGTAAGCATTTCTATGTATGTAGTGAAAGACTACAATGAACAGTAAAATGATTGAACTAATGACATTTGTTTACATTACTTTGTCTAGAACAGGTATATAATTTTTACTAACATATTAACAGGTTTTAGTATAAATATCACACATTGTAAAACTGAAATACTCCAGATTAGCAAAACATGAGAAACTGTTTTTCCCTGAAGGATTTGAAATTAGAGCAGAAACACACATTTATAAAAACATCACTAAAAGCTGTACCCAACTTTTGTCATTAGGAAGCATATTTCTCCAAATGTTGGCTCATATTCAATAATTCAGATCAGAAAGAAAAATTTTAATCCACAAAACTGAAATGAAAACACTCTTACTAGTACTTACCAGAAATAATAATTCATATTTGTTAGAAAGAAATATTACATATGTTTACTTTGCTCTGCAAGACCACTGTAGAACACATATACCTATGAATAAAAACTGCCACAACTTGTGCTTTAATTAATCTAACATTTCAGTACCTACCTATGCCCATTGCTGGGAATGGTAAAACCTTTAAAGACACTATAAGACAATGCAAATTACCTTCCGAGGACCAGTGCTTTTGAGTTCCATGACATTTATTGTAAAATTGATTCTCTTTCCATTCTGATCAAACTTGATATTTCCTGTAAGCCCTTCCACCTGAACCTATAATAGATGAAGATGGAAGTGGTAGAAGAATTAAGTTTATTTCCACAAATGATTACTGATATTTCAAAAACATTCACTTTAGACCCATTTTCATATACAATATATTAGTTTAGCCAGGTTCCTGAGGACTTCACTTCCACATTATTCCCAACAAGATCCAGACAGGTTAGGAGACTAGAAGACTTTTTCAAGTATTTCTAGAGAACAAAATGCATGCACTCATCCCAGCATCCACTCCAGGGAAGCTACCTGTTTCAATGCCCTTTCTATTTCCACACCATGACCCCAGGGTACAGCTGGATTTGCAAGGCAATCTCCAGCATTTCCTCTTCTGGAGATCTCAATCCTCTGTTTACGCAAATTACGGAAAGCTTCTGTCATCACTTGAACAGCATCATAGGTCAGAGCAGAGGTATACTGAAAAGAAATGAAAATATTTAATTAAAAACCATCTTCAGCTTCACTGCACCTTCCAGTCCATTTGGCAATCCATTACACACTAGGAAGGATAGTAAGATACACTTGAAATTTCTTTAGTTACTCTCTTAGAGGCATCTCTGAAAATTAATCAAGTGATCATCAGAATGGTTAGGGGCAGTGCCAATAAATCCTAACTAAAGATTTGCAGCTGTTTCTATGTGAATTACATTTTTTTCTCACTTACAGCTGTGTAAAAGTCCTGTGTGCTGATATGGCTAGAAGTCCAGGCAGGTGAAAGGGCAAACAAAAGAAATAATTTTCAGTGTCTAACCTGAGCTAGCCTGTACAAATAAGAAGTTGTTCCTCTGATTACACTCTTCATTTATTCACAGATATCGAGACTTCATCTCCTCCCAGACATATACACATAAACCTGAAGAGCATGTATTTGTTTATACATGTGTTCAACTTTTTCCCATTAAATATAAAATCTCAGGGGTAGTTACTTTCAAGTATGCAATACCTTGTCAACACCAGGCAAAGCAGCTTTGGAGCTGAGATGTCTGGAACAAGCAGTGCCCCTCAAGAGCAATATAGGTGAGGAAGAGCCTGATACTCCTAAACTGACATAATATAAGGAGCTTTACAACTTTTGAGACATCAGGGAGGAATCCTGTGATCATATGCATCAGAAACTGGGGCTAAGTGGTCAAAAGCATTTATCTTCACTGACTGGAAAATTTTACATCACAACTAACTAACTGAACTGAAACCACATGTGCATATACACTGAGGACTTTGGTGGATGGGCTTTTTGAGTCTGAAACACCACAATTATGCCAATATAAGAGCCATTTTTGGAAATATGGGCCAGAATATAACTATTTAGAGGCATATGAATGAATGGAATGATTCCTGTGAAAGCTATTAGATGCTGAAAATATATAAATTGTAAAGTAGAGAGAAAATATATATTAGCTCTTTGCTTCAATGGCTCAGACTTTAATGAGAATTTTAATTAGTTAGCTCAAGTCATGGCTCTTGTAACTGTAAAGAAAGCAACTTCCTGAACTGAGATTCATTTTTGTATGCAACTGTTATACCTTAGAAAACTAAGAAAAGGAAAGCAGAACACTTTTTTTTAAGATCAGTAAGCTCAGTGATCGGTGTCAATCTTCTCAATAAAGTTTTCTCAGTGACTTGAACAGAAATATTTAAAGGGATCAGAAGAGCAGAAGAATGAAGTGAAAGACTGGCTGGAGCCACTACTACTTCTTCCTACTGGAGCAGCAGCGCTTAAGCGGCAAACATGAATTTGGAGATGAGGAGAAGAAAAGAAGAGAAAATAAGAGCTTGGAACTGAGAAATTTTAATGCTCTCTAATTCAGTTACTCTATGATTCATTGGATCATTGATATATATTTAATGTATTATATCAAGAATATAATTTCTATAGTATGTAACTACTGGCCAGAATATTCATAGCTCAATCATACATGAGGGTTGTGTAGAGCTTTGCCTATCAATCAGTATTTGTATGTGCATACATGTCATCACATACATAATATCTACATGCCATAATTTAGATTAAAACAGCTTTAATCTAAGGACCTCAAAATATTTTAAAGTCACTGTTGGAGATGCCATGAAAGCAAACAGCCCATGAATCATTTCTTACTGCTTTATTGTTCATACACTTTCAGCTCCTAATAACCTTCATGGGGCTCATTAAAACTATCTACAGCTTCATAAATTGATTTGAAGTTGACAAACTAGACCAAAGCGAACTCATTACCATAAACAAGAAATGACAGACTAATAACTTGCTCATGCAGAGGTGTGTGTGTGTCTGCATAATAAATAAAATGGTCGTAAATTAAAGTATGCATTAGCTCTGCTTTGATTCAGTTTTTTCTGGAGATTCATCCACATTCTGATCTGCACTATTAAAACAAATGGGAGCACTGTTTGGAATGTTATTCTTTGGAAGTGTGATGGGGTCTTATATCTTAAAATTTTATGGCAGTTTAAATCTCCCAACATCATTTCAGTTCCTTTCAACTTTATACGTTAAGATCAGCAAAATGAAATAGATGCCCGAGTTCTCACAGAATCACTTGCATTAATTAAAGCATGGCACAGAATACGCAAAAAAAGAAAAAAAAAAGCCCACATGTCACAATTTTAGAACTAGGATAATGAGCTGATAATATAAATTGCCTAAAGATTTTAGGCCATTTGCTACGAAACATGAATTACATGAAAGTCAAATGAAAATAATTTTCTCTAAGTAGATACCTTAATTGCCAAGGAGAGAAAACATAAGGTCCATATAATTTTCTTCAATTTAAATTTCTAACTTAGCTTTCTATCTTCAACTTAAATGCTCTACACTCTGTAGTAAAATATGTAAGCTGCAATTGCAAAGATGACTTTCAAAAGACAAAAAAAGTCATCCCAGACTAAGCAGAAATTATTACATGTGCTATCCAAGAAAAACTGGCAAGATGTTGCCTTCATAACTTCAGACATTTTCCAGTAACTCAGGAGATACCAAAAACTGTCAGCTCAATGGACCAGGATTCTATTTCGTACAACCAATAACTGAATTTTCTGAAGGTGAAATTGCAGAACACTACCCCAGAAGCACAAGATGTTGTTATATGTACACTTCAAAGTTGTAAGATATTGTAAGAAAGGTAAGTTAGCCTGTTAGACCTGCATTTAACTCAATGCCTGTCCATGTGCTTGTGACAAACCAGAGAGATATGATTAGACATCCAAAATAATTAAGACAGTATATTTCAGCAGTGGAAAAGAAAAAAAATGTGAAGACATAAATGCAAAAAAAGAAAAGAAAAAAAAAAGTAAAGTATTCTGAATCACAAGAAGTCAAATTCTTTTCCTCTTGATTTGGATGATTTCAATATCTGCAATGTCTAGATTTATCCATGATAGATTATCTTGAATTTGGGGTTTTTTGTTAGTTTTTTGTTGTTGTTGTTTTTGTTTTGTGTTTTTTTACAGTCAGAGAAGAGAATATGTATTCTAAGGTGTGATACATTTGACCAGCTAGACACCTTCTTGGAAGACAAAATTACAGTAATTTCACAATTATAAGCCACACCTGATTATAAGCCTTACATCCGGGTAGCTGGGAAGACCATGGGATTTATCCATAAATAAGCTGCACCAGATGATAAGCCACTTTTTTTTTTCCCCCTGTTTTTTTTTTTTTTTTTTTTTTTCCAGTGAGGCTCCAGCTCTGGCCAGCCCCGCCCTGCTTCGGGCTGGCATGGCTCTGGCCGGCCCCGCCCGCCGCGGCAGCTCTGCGAGGGGCTGTGGTGCCCCATCCCCCCCCCCCAGCCGGCAGAGGCTCTAAGAGGGGAAGAGGGGTGCCCCACCCCCCGCAAAGGCAGCTCCAGCCTCAGCCCACCTCGGGCCGGCCTGTCTCACACTTCCAGGTTGGCCTTTCGCCGGAATTTGTCCGTATATAAGCCGCACCAGAGGAAAAGCCGCACTTCCGGGGTTGGGTCGAAAACCCAACCAAAAAGGCGCGGCTTATAAACATGAAATTACTGCCATTGAGCTTTAGATTCCACACATTTGATCTCCAGTGACTCCTGAGACAGGGAAGAATGCAGAGTGATCATCTTAGGTCCAGATGTTTATACTGTAGACACACTAGTAACAAATTAAGACTACTCAGAAGGAACATGAACTAGCCATTCATCCCTAATCCAAAAAAATAAAGAGAAAGATGAACAAAACAATAGGAAAATTTTGGCAGGACTCTACTAGATATGTCAAAGAATGCAGTGCTGCTGTAAGACACTAGGGAGATGTCAGCTAGAACGGCAGATCCAGCTGCAGCATTGTTCAAGAAGGCAGAAATCAGTCTGCAACAGGCACAGACGGAGGTTCCTCACCATGTATGGGGAGCTGCTGTTGGAACAGCAGCAGAAGGGACATTGCATCACTAACAGAGCTAAGAGAAAGGAGGCCTAAAATCTGATACAAATATTTTACCTTGGAGAGTGGTAAAATTCTGAGAGAGGAAATATAGGAAATCTTTTTTACAACAGCAGAAGGGTAGAATCAATCAGTATAAACACACTATCACCACTTTCCTTATATTAAAAAAAATTCAAAAAAAATACAAAATAAACGATAATAAAATCTCTCGTCTGAATTTTGTACATTTTTCCCCTCAACAAAGTACTCCTCTACTTGAATGCTATATATAACAAAAATGTTGTATATACATTCTCGACTTGAATGTATATACAACAAAAGCAGAAAGATTTATAAAACATCCCTACATCTTTATGAATTACATATAAAATATAGGTATAAACATGTAAACACACAAATAAAAAAAAAAAGAGACACAAAGTTACTTGTCAAGAACTAGTAAAGGAACTGGGCAACTGTCTCTTGTACTTCCAGTGTAGTTACACTGATGCAACATCAGACCCCTATTTTCTCAAGCATCTTTAATGTAGCTGGGAGCTATTTTGAAACAGACAGTATTAGATAATACTTTGGAAAATACCTGAAGGTGGTCTGACAGATAAGAGAGGTAATAGAAAATTACCTAACTGATTGGAAATGGCTCTTTCCCTCTGGAGCTTGGGCATCTTGCACAGCATCCTGACAGGATGTGGAATTGCAAAGAGCTATTTCCAGTAGGAACAAGAGGCATTGACAAATCTTGTACACATAAGTGTAATTGGAAGTGAAGATGGCCTTTGATGGTGCCCACAATCACGCTTTGTTCTCACCTGTTCTGTGCGGACATTAGCATGAATGGGGGTGTGTACACAGCAGTATGCTGAGTTAGTTGCCATTCAAACTGCAAATGGCCTTTAGCACCTGAGCGTCTTCACACCTATGGCTGTGTTTCAAATACTGCAATGTGAGACAGAGGTCACGGAATCCACAGAAGATGGTTGGCTCTTCCTCTTCGTTAGAATGATGTTTTTGTGAAAATAGGCGATCTTAGCAGCAGACTTGCTCCCAGCTGAGAGTACAGTAATTTCACGACTATAAGGTGCCAGCAAATTTCCAAACTCTGTCCATATATAAGGCGCATCGGACTATAAGGTGTACCCTTTTTTCCAGCGAGGATCTGCACGCAACTTTCGCAAACTAACAAATTACTAACGGAATTGTGTGATCAAGGTTCATGGATCAGCATAGCCTTTAAACGCAGCCCCAGGCTTCCTGCCCATGCCGCGGACTCCGGCACTCCCACCCACAATTCTCCCGCACCCTGCAGCCACCCCCAGCACCGGGCTGCTCACAGCAGCTTTTGCGGCTTGCAGTGGCTCACAGTCATTTGATTGTTGCAGTGCAATGTGAAACAGAAATTGTTTTGAGATCCCTTCAACACTCAAACTTTCCATATATAAGACGCACCGGATTATAAGGCGCACTTCCGGGTTTCAATCAAAATTTTAGGCTCTAAGGTGTGCCTTATAGTTGCGAAATTACTGTAATTGAATATATACAGGATATTTGGAAATTATAATTACAAACTTTTTAATAACAACCTCGGTCCTGACTAAAAGGGGAAGAGAGATTAATAAAATGTAAAATTACCTGATAGTTTAAAAAAATAATTAGATTAATCTCAGTAAAGACAGGACTAGAGACCAAGCCCTATTTATCTTAATAAATATACCATTTTTATTAAATTTTGTTTCCCAAAGTTGCACAGTCATATCAACTTCCACTTTTTTAACAGCCTTTATTCAAACAAAACTGCAGCCCACTGTATGCACAGAAATGCTAAACAAATAGGCATTTTTGCTTTGAAGTGCCATACTGGCATGAGATGCAAAGAACACCTTAAGCTGCCTGTGACTTTAGAAAAACTTGTGTTCAGCTCCAAGATTGCTATCCAGAAAATCTGATGATATTTTGACATGTTTATGTGTTTTAATTATCTCTTTGCTTGGTTTAGAAAGGCTGCTTTCTGGGCACACCCAGAACAGCTAGCCCAGTAGCAGGCATTTGCCAAAGCCTAAATCCCTGGAAGTCTAATTCTTATTTGAAAGACATACTCACAGCACATCCAGCAGAGAGTGACAAGACTGGGGCACTGGAATTATCCTAATGCTCCAACTGTAGGATATTTATAGGAGAAAGTGACCTTCTTTCACTCTTTTAAAAACTTAATATAGCAAAGATCACAAGATTTAGAAAGCCCAAATTCCTTGGCCTTTCTCCTTATTTTATCTACTACTCTAGTAAGAATGAGATTTCTGAACTGTAATACCTCCCCCAAGATTGTTTCCAGTACAGGACAATCTTCTCACTAGAGTCATCAGAGGTGCTAATTCAGCAGGAGAAAAAGAGTGCAGGTACCTACCATTTTTTAATTTTACACTGAGAACAGAGGTTTTAAAGTACTTGGTGCTCCATTACAGTAAATGAATACCATTTACTTGGATTTGAACATGAAAAGAGTTATTTGGATTTGAACCTACAGCATTTTACTCATAAAAAACTCAGAAAAAACATGCAAAACAGCAATACCACTAATGATAAAATCCCCTTGAATTTACTGCAAAACACAAAGAATATACAACTTTTTAATTTTCAGAAAACCTTTTTCTTGAAGGCTAAGCCAGAGAAAAGCATGTCACTCCTCACAGTATTAAAAATGAGCAGGACCCAGCAGCAAAAAACTGAAGCCTTTGGTCACAGTAGTGAGTATCTCCAAGCTGGAATATCTCATAGGATGAGGAAAAAAAAGTACAAATACAAAGGCAAGGGAATTCTCTGAAAAAAAGATGCTCCAATATTTGAAAGAGTTAATGTGAGTGTTTGAAGTGTTGAAGTGTGCCATTTTTTCTGAGTGTGGGTTTTGGTGTTTTTTTGGTGTTTGTTGTTTTGTTGTGTTTTTTGTTTCTTTGGTTTGCATTTTGGGTTTTATTTTTTTTCCAGGAGGTGAGAGGGAGAAAAAACCCCAATTGGAAATCCTCATCATATATACTGTGGTGTTGTAAGAATTTTCAAAATATGCCATTTAAAACTAATAGTAATAACTCAAGTCTTAAATTTAAAACAAAAGGAAAAAAATTCAAAAACCACAAAAAACTCATAAAACACAATTACTAAACCAAAATTCCCCATTTTCATTATCACTTCTCATCTACCCTAATCAGGAACAAGATACCTGCTGTACCAAGATGAACAGCTTTCTCCTGTTTGCTCCAATCTAATTTCCAAGCAGAATACAAATAGAATTGAATACACCATTCTTACTAGATTGCTAATTCCACTAAGACATAGCTGCTGTCAAAGAATAATAAATACTTCATTTTTACTTTTCTGCCACCCCATGCTAGGTAATATGGGCAGCTACCTACATTAATTGGTCCTTAATACCAAACCTGTGCTGGAAATAAACCTGCATGTCTCCTCTCCTTGTTAATTTAAGTATCCCTAGTGCTTCCCCTCCTCCCTTATTCCCCTAATTCAAGAAACTTTCAGTCACAGATGCCTCTCCATCTCTGAGCTGCATCACTTTTGCATCTTTAACTCACGTTTCAACAGCCTCTTTTCCCTTTGCTGACCCCTTTTTTGCATTACATCACTGCTCCTCCTACTTTCATCTTTGTCTGTGAATCCCTCTTCTCCTCTTAACCCCATTTCTCCATCAAGTGCTACTGTCCTAAATGACATTGACCTTTATGAGGCCAGGATTATGTCTGACCTTGATGAACACTTGAATAACGCAGGAATGGTAGCTTTTTCTGTTTATTTCCACCATATCCAGATGGTTGAGAAAAAGCAATACAGAGTCCCTGGGAAAACAGGCAAGAAGAACCCACTGCATTTTATTGGCTGAAGATCCTTCACAATTTATAATTATTAAGTGGATACAAATTCAAAGAAGCATAGCTTCATAGACATCAGGATTTGGCTCTATAATTTTTGGAAGTCTGCTTTAGCAGCCTTTAGACAGTTCAGCCACTTTTACTGGGTCAATTGGCCTTTTGCATATCTGAGACAAATCTACAGATATTGCTCCAAACCACCCACTGCTTTCAGTGACTAAATGTTCCATTCTTTAATTGAGTTTTCTTTAAAAAAACCCAAACCAAACAACCCAAACCAAACCAACTATGCTGGAACGAGTAATTATTTACACAAAACCAAAATGCAAGGACTGAAAACAGGCAGAACAATCTCAAAAATCTACAGTTTTATAAGGGCACTTAGGAAAAAACAAAAATACTCCAGATCAGTTCCTGATTTAACCCTGAAATTAATATTAAAAATTATCTATTTAAAAAAAGCTTATTTATAAATCATTATGATCTACTTGAATTATGGGATATTCAATCTTATTTTTCTATTAAAACTGTAGCAGGTGCAACAGAACATCCCTTATAACTCTTATTAAAATTCATTGCATTATAAAACCATTTTCCAACAGACTGCAATCGTAAGAGGCATGGCCCAAAACAAACGTATTGTCTAATTCATCAACTGTACACTTTTGCTTTGTCATCTATATCAAGACAAACTGAGTTCTGAATTTTCAGTGTGAATAATTGTTTGAGTGTTTTCTTTGTGCACGCTGTTTTCTTCTTTGCTCCTTATTAAAAGTGAGTCATCTAAATGTTAATTATTTCTGCATGGTAAGTAATTTTGTGCTATGTATTTTGGTAATTTTTCTTCTGCATGTTATCTGTATTGCATCCTTGAGGTAAATTAGCACCAGTATAGTTAAAAAAGCATCCTTCAGTTACAAGCATCATTACTCCAAACTTATGGTTTCATAATAACTGCCCAAAAGACTATAAAGAAAAAACTTGAAAATGTGAAACTTCTAAAGACAAAATCAGGAGGTAAAAACAATCCAGTGTTTTGGTATCTTAGCTATGCATTGGTTGGGCGGGGAAAGAGATTATGAAGCCAGAAATACAGTCAAGAAAAGAGAACATCTGAAACATTATGTGCCAATATGGAACAGTTACACCCATCCAAAATAGCCGCAATAAGTACCAGGCTTGTTATGATCCTCTGACACAATGGGATTCTCTATGAATCTGAGCTGAATTAGGTCTTCAACCAGGCAGCCCCAAACTTTTTTCTGTGTGCTGTACATAGTTTCTGTATATATCATATGGAAGTTGTCTCAGGCACTCAGGTTGCTCTTAGAAAAGCTTATCTGAGAGTAGGATGCCTTGTAGAATAGACTATTTCAGTTGGACAAACCTACAATGATTATCTAGTTCAACTGCCTGAACAATTCAGGGCTGACCAACTCTAAAGTGCTTTTTTAACAGAATTGTTCAAATGCCTCTTTAACAGATAGGCTTGGGGCAGCAACCAGCTCTCAGGGAGGACTGTTTCTGTGTTTAACCACCCTAAAAAAAATGGAAGAAATGTAAATACATGCGTCCAAAAGTCCAGTCTGAACCTGCCCTGGTGCAGCTCTGCACCATTCCCAGACATCCTCCTGTCATTGGATATCAGGGAGTAGATCTCAGCACTTTCCTCTCCACTCCCCCTCCTTAGAAAGCTGCAGAGAACAATAGGGTCACTCCTCAGCCTCCTCTTCTCCAAAGAAGACAAGCTCAGAGACCTTAGCTGTCCCCCACAGGACATGCCTACTTGAAGCTTAGTACTTAGGTGAGAGCTGGCTCTGGCTGGACACTAGGTGCCACCAAAGCTGTTTTGTCACTCCCTTCCTCAGAGGGACGGGAAAGAGAAAATATAATGAAAGGCTCATGGGCTGAGATAAGGGCAGGGAGAGATCACTCAGCAGTAACCACAACAGGAAGAACAGATTCAACACATAAAAAATTTAATTACCAATCAAACCAAAGTAGGATAATGAGAAAATAAAAACTAAATCTCCAAACATCTCAACCCACTTCTCCCTTTTTTTCCTGGGCTCAACTTCACTCACAAACTATTTATACTGTGTTCCCACAGCAGCATAGGGAGACATGGAATAGGGTTGCAGGCTGTTCAGCACCCATCTCTGCCATGCTTCCTCCTCACAAGGTGGACTCCTCACACTTTTTCCCCTGCAGGGAAATTTCTTCTTAGGCACTTGATTGACCTCCTGCCTTCCTTCTGCACTGACTCTCTGCAGGGCTGCTTTTCTCATATATTGTCATTCCTCCCTCTGGCTGCTGTTCTAACAGCAGCTTTTTCCTCTTCTTGAATGTGTTATCAGAGGCAATTCACCTTTGCTGATGAGCTCTGCCTTGGTCAGCAGTGGGTCAGTCCTGGAGCCGGCTGGTATTGGCTTCACTGGACATGGTAGAAGCTTCCAGAAGTTATCACAAAAGCCACCTCTGTGGTTCCCTTCTACCAAAACCCTGCCACACAAATGGAATACAACTTATGTCTCACTAGCCTTCAAGAGACACAGACTGAGCTTCTTTCAGCAAAGAGACCAAAGATTTCCCCAAGAGAATCGTTTATTCAGATTAGCAAATTGGAGCAGGTGGATGTGAATGTACGTGTTGTCCTTCAGTGTCCTTCCACAAGATCAAGATGACTTGCATTAAACGTAGCAGTCTGGAACAACATAAAGGCTCAGAAAGCCCACCATATTTGCAAATACACAATACTGGATTGAAAGAATATTTCAACTTGTTATTAATAGGCCTTTATAAAATTAAAAATATATTTTTCTTTATGCTACTTGACAAAAAATTAACCAGGATCCTCAACTCTATGTTTCAAGATCTACTCATTAGCTCTTCTAGAACTGCATGCACAGACTGGTAACATCCTTGGTTACAACAGACTTGTTTTAAATTAAATCTGAAATAAACCATGCATCAGCATTAATTTTGAAAGATGTAGAAAAATTCTGTAGAAAGACTGCAAAGCACTCGTTTTAAAATAAGCATCCTGCTTAATCTTTAAATTTTGAGCTTTTATCAGTACAGGTACAGTGCAGCAACAAATGAGATCAGTGTCTTTTCTCATCTATGTTCTAAGACAGACATTTTTTATAATTAATATTTTATAAATTGTAAAGATACATTTTTAAAGCAATTTTATACAGGTCCTCTTCTGGGCATCCGTGGAAGAGGCTTTTAGAAATGTTCTTCTTTCTTGAAGAGGACGTTCCTTTGAAATGCACTTTTTCTTAGGGTATTTTTCTCTATTTTCAGGACTGTACTTGGATGTTGTGATATGTCTTATCAGCTCAGTCATAGTCCATTGACTTGCATTTTGTAATTTTAAATGAATGTACGCTTACTTTTGGGTTACAAAAGGAGGATAATAAAAGAGGATAATAAAACGGAGTTGCAATGTTTTTGTGTGCAATGATAGAAACTTGCAATCCCAGAGATAATATTAGGGGCATGTAACCACCTCTCGTTTCTATACTGATAATACAGGGCTTTTGTTAGCCTTCCTATCTGTTTCATACAGAATCTGCAACAAGAGTTTCCTAGATTCCATGAGACTGGGAGCAAAAGTTCATTTATCAACACTGGAAATTTGGACAACTATCTCAAAATCAAAAGGGGAGAAAAGTTATTTTAAGGCACAAGTGGAGACCACTGCATTAACCTACTCAGTAATCTAGATGTTTATACAGTATTCCAAGGAGCAGAGGGTAACACAGCTAGAATAACAATATAAGAAGGAATGAAATGTTCACAAAGACAGGTAAGAAATGCAATTCAGCACGAGTCAATGAAAAAATCCTGAATTTGAAGGTAATGCTTTAGTGAACAGGTATGCATGAGCCCATATAAATCAGCAGTAGCACAAGAAAGCAATGTAGAAAAAGATTTGGCTGTTGGCATGTATCCCATGATAATTACTTCTCACTAGTGCCATGGTAGTGAGGAGAGGAAAAAAAAAAAAGTAAAAGGAAACTAACACAAAAGAACCCCCTGAAATGAGTACTGTCTCTGAGACACATGAAGCCATTATTTCCATTTCCTCAGCATAGCACTCAGATGTGTTACAGTAGCCAGTCTGGCATTTCAAAGAGGTACCAAATAAAAAGGTT
Organism: Sialia sialis; assembly: GCA_009812075.1. Taxonomy (NCBI): domain Eukaryota; kingdom Metazoa; phylum Chordata; class Aves; order Passeriformes; family Turdidae; genus Sialia; species Sialia sialis. The sequence continues at coordinate 7,154,249 of VRYO01002778.1, read as the reverse complement.
CCAGAACAAGATAACAAACAGGACCTGAGAGCAGAATATTAAAAAAAAAAAAAGGGATTATTTGGTTTTGCAGGGAGAAGAGCAGGGCAATAAGGGGGGCAATAAGGATTAGGCGATATAAATTAAGGTTAGACAACCTAATTAAGGTTACACAAAAGCCAAACCAAGATCATTTAAGTGGTGAAATAGATGCTTGGAGAAGTTGTGAAATCACTACTCACAGGAACTGCACAGGTTTATCTGATTCTGCCTTCAGGCAAGGAGGACAAACCGGGTGACTGACTGCTCAGACCTTTTTTATCCTGTTTCTGTGATTTCTGTGATTCTGCCCTGCCTCTAGCTCCCTCAAAGATGGGAATGAAATGTGACATATCTCTAACCCTACATCTAATGACAAGCAAAAATGACAAGTAATACGTGTATAAGGGCAAGAGATGGAAAGCTACACTAAGAAATACAGTAACTGATACAATCAATGTCATCAAATATACATCTACACTTTCCTCACCATCAATACCTATAGCATCTATAAATTATCTGATAAGCTAACATGGATCTCAATTTCTTGCATGAGTATTAGCGCAGTTCAAGATATATATGTATCTTGAACAAACAAGATAAAAAGGAAGAGAGGTTGGTCTTTTAAAATAAATTTAAAATGTGTTCTAAATTAATGACATTCGGGAAAATTAGTGTTTCAATTACTTTACTTTTCCTATCCATAACAAAATAAACCTCAAAAGCAGAAGATATTTCTACTAGACTTGAAAGGACATAGCATGGAAGAGATAAAGTAAATACCTGTGACAAGAGTTAGAGATTTTAATACAACATTGCAACCACTTCATCTTATCTAACACACATGCAATTTCTCCAGAGTGTAACACCAGAGCCCTTATTATAGTGTATCACCCATTTATTTTTCCATCATTGATAAAAACTGCATCTTGGTTTAATTTTGAGTTCTTCACCACAGTACGGTATTTGATGCATTTCCCTATTATTATTTCCAGACTATGATTCTGTAACATGAATATGTAGATGGGCACTCAAGAATCAGAGACAAAACAATTCTACTTTTTGAACAGCCACATCCCTTCCCCTTTTCCTAAATGAGAGCAATACAGATTACATATCTGACACATCTGCAATATAAATGTACTTAAACACCTGACACAGACTCCAGCTTACTTTTTCAAGCATCAAGTAAGAAATTCACTGCTTCCTGCATAAGAATTTTAAACTACAAAAACAACCACAGAAAAAAATCACTTTGACTAAGTTACCACCAAACTTAGCCTCATAAAAAAGGAGTCTATATTATTTTTTAAATTGAAATTAAGGCTGTATGTTTTAAAGGACTTTTCTACTAGGCCTTTGAAAAAACGGTCTTTGCTTCCATGCTGAACTTTTCATTCATTTATTTATAAATTAATAACATGCTTCATATTAAAACAATAGCACAAAAAAAAGTTATGGCTAGAATATTTACAACTTATTTTCTGTTCTTTAGTGTTATTTAAGAATGTGTTCTTATTAAAATTTCTGATTTTATTACTTAAAACAAAAATTATCTTAATCTTGAATTATTCTTTTTAATATTTTGCACCCACTAATTGATCCTTATGATGGTTAGAGAAGGTAAGATTATCCTTGTCTTATCCAGAAGTAAAAATGAGGTATAAAAGCTTAACCATTTGCCCAGTTTCACATCGTGTGTCACACAGGCCTCAGTTCTGAATGCGTGATTCTGTATGTTGGGCATAGCATTTAATTCTGTAAGTCTTTGTACGACTTAGGCATCTGTCTCAAAGGAACTGCCTAACCATTTCTTTGGGATATTATGCTACATCAAAAAAGTGCTAAATCTGTGCTCCCCAGACATATGATTAACATTTGCCTTTAAACGTTTCAAAATACAGAGAAACATTTCAAAACAGAGATAGAGAAAAATCAAAAATAGTCAGTAGATCTAGTTAATCTATCGTTATACCTAAAGCAATCACCTAACAAGCTTTCAGGCACAGATTTACAGTGACACAAGAAAAAAATCAGGTTGTCTTGAACATTTTTAAGAGGGCAACATCTTCACTCAATCAGTTGTAAGACAGAGAATGTTAAAAGTACGCCAGAGAAATACAAAATTGTGTTGGCACTGTTGATTTTCAAGGGCTTTCTCTGTCTCTTGTGTTTCTATTCCAACCCTTCACTGCCTCTACTTCTAGTGCAGTTAAAACAAACATAAGACATACCTTGATTGTACTAGTATGTGCACCAGGATATTCTTTCTCCTCCAGTGTTGACCAACGCTGTATAAATTTTGACACCATAGGATCATCATAGTCAACTATCTGAAATCCTGAGACATTAGCTCCTCCAAACTGAATTTTTGACAGATCTCCATCAGTAAATCCCTGAGCACAGAAAAAATTATGTCTGTTATTTCAATAGTTTTGGCAGTTCTCTCAATAGTGTACAAAAAGGAAGAGTTACCATATAACCTTTACTGCAGAAGAGTAAGCCAACATTTTCCTCAAACTGGATCCAACTTAAATCCTGGGCTGCCAGGATTTAGTCATCATCTCAATCAGCCAGCAACGCTTCTTGCCCACCAGACATACACTTTTATAGAGAGCAAGGGCTGAGTGGACCTGTCCTTGCCAACCTAACTTTCTAAACATCCTGTTAATTTCAAGGGGACCACTTGAGTGAGAAAGGGAACACTGGATATGAGTAACAGGCAAGCAAGTTTTAGACAGGAATACTTACACCCACAGCTGTATCCTCTTAGGAACTCTGTGTGTAAGGACTTATAATCTGCACTGCTTTTTCCCTCTGACATAAAGAACTACTTCTCATTCTTAAAAACAGTTCTTGTGCTCTCTTTTCTGTGTTCTGTGATTTAACTTCACCCAAATAACCATACAAATTCATTTACATGAAACAATGATGTCAGACACTTCATTATAAATGAATATTGTGAGTGAATACAAAAAGAAGCAGTAACTTCAAACCACATTGTTAAGATGCTACTATTGATACATTAAATGTTCTTTAATTATTGCATATTAATGATCTTCATGTGTTCTTCCTGCTAATAATGACATTTTCACATGGATCATGTAACTTGGCGATTGAACAGGAACATTCATTGCATATTCAAACTTATTCTCCATCTATCAGCCATTTTTTATTTTCAAAATGGAACAATTTCTTGAATGACTGATCAGACCAGGGCAGAATATTACTATGGTCCAGAAAGAAGAAAGCATGTGGATTAAGTGAAGATATGATTCAAATGCCAGGTAAGTTTTCTTTCTGACAGAGAAAAACAAATTTTTAAAATCAGTACCATAAACACTTTATACATGATATTAAACAGCTTTAAAACATAAGATTCATTAATTTTCAGATCTTGTGGACTTACTGTTACAAATTTAAAGCAATGGCTAAAATACCAACCAGTTAACAGAATGAAATCCACTGGGCACATTTTCTACAAATTCCCTTAAGACTCAAAGTACTGTTTATCCAACATTTGCAATGCAAACTACAGATGTCTAACAGATAAGTTTTCAAATTTTGTAAGACTTTTATGCCTGCTTTACGAATATCAGCATCTCAACTTCTTTATCCAAAAACTAGTTATTAAGATATAAGAATGAAACGCCAGTGTTCAGCTTTTGAAGACGCCTTTAAAGCATAAGGCTTCTTGACACCCTGGACTCCACATGACTCTTCAGAGGACCGCCCGCCTGGAGGGGGAAGCGTTTTCATCAAAAGGCTGGGAGGAGACAGGGTTATGCCTCAAGTGCCAGAGACACACCATGCTCCTTCTGTTTCCTCAGGCTTTTCAAAGGACTATGAAAGACAGTGTCAATTGGGAGAGTGCCCTGCTGAAATTTATATCAAACACTATCACAGTTCAAGAATAAATGATGAAAAAATGTTTTGGTGGCACTCACACTTACACAGCCCCCAAAACTCTCTTCTTGAACAGGGTAACTGAGATTTGAGCATGCATAATTTGCTTTGTCTCTTAGAAAAGCACCATTGGATTGATCCCCTAGCTGCAGCAAGTAAGTGTTTATGAACTTTAATATCAGTAAGAAACCCTTCACCTTTAGACACAATTTCAAAAGAATTACCTTGACAGAATCTAGTGAGTTTTCTGAACTTTCCCCACAGGAACAGTATTAGCTATACTGTCTGACCACGTATGCTCAAGAAAACACGAATTCAAACTGATTATCCAGCCAACCTGAGGTATGAAATGTGGAAATCTGAGACTAACGAGTCTAGCAGAATGAAACATGAGAACCATGATTCTTAAGTAATTTAAAATTGTGTGAGAGAAATCATCATCACCTTGCTGAATGAATATATCATCCTGTGAATGCAGAAAGTTATTTTCAAATTTTACATACCTTCTTTTTCTAAAGTATGTAGAAAAAGAAGTTCTACTGAAGGTCTTGAGCAACCTTCATTCCCATTGATGGGAATATGATAAGAAGCACTTAAACCCTGAAAGATCTCAGGCAAAAAACAAATACAATCTCAAACACATGCCTTCATTTAGCAAGGATAAAGACATCTAGCTTTTTTTTTTATGTTTTCTAAAATGTATTTAAAACAAAATACTCGTTGATGTGCTCCCTTAAACAGTCAAATGAGCAATACAGGTATTTTAAATACTAAGAATGCTTACCAGATTTGCAATGATATAGTGGTATCCTTTAACATGTTTACCGATTGTGATAACCTGCAAAAAAGAACAAATACCCTCATAATGGAGAATGTTCACTTGGTATACAGACAAAGACTTGAACGGTACAAAATGCAGTATGATGTAAAAGCCAGTTAAAAGCTTTATGATATACAATATTGAGTTTGTATGATGCTTTATCCATTATTTTACCTAATACACCACTTAAAATACCCTTTGCTAATACAAATTAGCCACAATGAAGTCCAAATCCCAAAAGGGTGAGTCCCTCCAGACACAGGAGCTGAATACTAATTACTGTGGTGTATATTAATCCAGCTGGAGAGAGCAGGCATCACACATTAGAAACACGGTGCTTCACTGACTCCTGCTAGATTCTGCCCACAGACATTAGTGAATTATGAGGAAGCCTTGTAAAGTTCAAATTGTTTATTGCCCTAAGTCTTCCTCATAATCTCCCTCAAAGCCAGCTGGTGGTTTCTCAACAGTCTTTGCTGCCAGACCTGTAGCATGGATTCTTCTCCCAAATAAGCCTAATTAAGACCACATCTGCATGGGGAAGTTTGCATTTTGAAGCTAAGCACTTCTCCAGAGGAAGGGTGTTTAGGATAAGAGGAGTCTAGAGGTTCATTCCATCTTTTGAACAATGAGAACAATGAACTTAAAGTAAGAGAGAATGACTCATTTCCTCATTTAACATATAACTGAAATATTCAGACTAGGCATCATGAAACTTATATCAGGGTACTAGTTAGCAATATTCCACATATTTGGTTTAATTAAGTTACAGAAATATAATGGAGGGCAGTTTTAACACTGAGTTAATATTTCTAGAGTTTGAGACTGAGAGGGATCACATTACAGAGGCCATGGAAGTAATTAAATTGTTCCTATTAGGTGGTTGATATGCATATGATATATGAACTTAAGTATCCTGAAGCAGCCACTTGGATCAGACTACTTAAAACTAAATAAAATATTTTAAAACTATTTTCAGATGTATTTCTCACATAGCCGCTGCTTCCAAAGAAATTTCAGTTAGACCAAATAGATTAGCTCTTCTCTATGAAATATTTCTTCATCATTGGTATCTGAGAAGACAATCAGTAGCTGCAAGCCTTTGGATCAATGCTCAGTAAGTCTGTTCTAGCTGCCACTCTACTAACCCAGCTTACTAAAACTTGCCACTTGTCCATATGAAACAGTTAAGGATGGTGCCAGTTAAAACTGAGAAAATTCTGTGGTAGTACCAAAAGCCATGATGAAGGAGCTGTACACACAAAATCTATTCAGCAGTTTAGAAAACCTTCTCTAGCAGGGATAGACAAGCAATGGCAGTAATTACACAGCTGCCCAAAAGATGTTATCATGGTGAAATGAGATCCTACAATGGAAGTTGTTTGAGAAGAGACAGAAGCTGTATAATGAAAAGCATGGTAACACAGACCTGCCAGATCAGAGAAGAGGAATATAAACTAGTCTGAGGAGAACTGGGGAACAGAATTATTTTTCAACCTACATGAATTGTTGAAATCTGGAAGAGAAACTATAACACAAGACAACAAACAAGAATGATGAAGCAACTTTGCAAATATGTTTTGTGGCTACAAAGATCCAAAGGCTACAAAACTTAAGTGGGTGAGCCTGAGGCTATCACCTCAGCTTAAAATATTTGCAGGATAAATCAAAGCACCAAAATGAAAGATTTGTTCAACAACAGAAAGCAAGAAACAAAGTGAAGAAGTTGTCCATTTATGTATTGAGCATGCAAATAGTACTTTGGTACTGAAGGTATTCTGGTTAACAGAAATTCTGTTGCATTTTTTTCAGTAAAAGTATACAGAAGAAGGGATACTGACATGATGTGTCCACTTGAGGAAACAAAGGAAATTTCTGAGGGTTTTTTTCAGGGCAGGAATTAAAATAATTTTTCAAAAAATAAATCTGGTAGCAAAGCAAGATCTAAAGTATGCCACTATTAGAAAGGAAAATCACAGGAATACAGTCAAAGGATACCCACAGGCCAAGAAATCCATTGTTCAGCACTTCATTTTGAGAGACGGAGAAATTTAATAGAGAATCAGTTTTTTAGACTTTCTTGCAGGCTATTTGAGAAATTGAAAGTGGGTTTACCTTTAAATGTAAGGAAGGGAAGTTACTGAATATAAGAATAAGGATAAAGTAAGGGCTTAAAAAAGACACCAATGCGCAGAAACAACTAGGCTATCTTGTGAAGAGAGTTACAAGACTAAATCCATATGGGACAGCTGAGAACAGCTTAAGAGAACATATTCCAGGGCATAGCAGTAAACTATTTAGAGGAGAAGAATGAACTAAAGTTATATTAACTGACCTGTGAGGCTGATTCAGTTATCTAGGATTCTTCAGTGACTTACAAATCAACACAGCAGAAACAAAATCTTAGCCATCTGTATGCTTAAGGAGTAGCGTAAGTCTATGGGGATAAGCTGAGAAGCTCTAAGCATCTAAAAAAGGCAGAATCTATCAAACTGCAACTAGAACAAGAAAAATTTCCCAAAACTGCAATCAAAATAAGAAGAAGACAAAGACAAAAATAGGTCTACTATGAAACAAAGACTGTAAAAATGAGTGGTAACTGAAGGGTAAAGAGGGTTCTTGTCTATAAAAAGTGGCTAAAAGGTGAAACTGAAGAAAATTACAGTAAGCCAAAGTTTCATAACAAAAGTTATAATGAATACTACATACTTATTTTTAAAATAATGCATAGGATAGTAAGATAAATGGTAAAAATAGTATTGCCAAGATCAAAATATGTTAAATCAATATCTTTCTTTTCTCTGGCCTGATAATCACGAAACAGCAGATGTGACATACCTTGAGCCCAAAAAGGTGATTGCTCTGTAGGACATCATTAGAAACTCACAAGAAACATGGACAAGATAAAAAGTCACTGTAAGGTAAGTAAAGAACCATTTGAAAAGCCACAGAACCAATTGAAGAGGACCTATAAGGACTCCTTATGTCAAACACTGCACTGTAAATTTCTTGACATTGATAAGTCAGAAAATACGATTTTGAAAAACTGCAGATGATAGAGGGATCACACTCTCAGAGATTAAATGCTCTTGAGAACAGGATCCAATTCAAACTTATCTTGAAAATAAGAAAAACAGTTTGTGGACATGAATTCCAAATAAAACATACAGGGAGAATGTACTCCATTAATACTCATTGTCTGAGTCTCTTCAAAATATAACAATCTTCAAAACAAAGACCAAAATAACAAGCCTTTCCAAAAACCTTCAAACAAATACATTCATACTTTGATGACACATCCCTACTGATGCTGCACAGTCTCACATGATGAAGCTCAAGCCAACAGAGAACTATCCTTACAATTTTCCATTGTGCTCAGCATACATGAAAAGTAGTAAGGTACAGAGCCAGTAAGACCTTCCTAGACACTAGAATTGAAGTGGTAGATTTCAAAGTAATGCAGTAATTCGAATAAGAGCACCGTGATAATGTTGCTAAAAAAAAAAATTAAAAAATCATTTAGGCAAATAATTTGCATGGGTGGAAAGGATACAGATTTTGCTGCTCTTTTTAAAGCTCGGGAGGCCTTTAGCTATGAAAAAAAGCATTCAATTTTGGTTAACACATTTAAAGAGTGACACAAAATGAAGAGACAAGCCAGGAAAGTAAAAATGACAAAGAGCTCCAAAACACAAATTTCAATGAGCACTAAATGAGAAAGAGAAGCTGTAATACAGTCTTTCCAAGAAATGACAGGTTCTCAGAAAACGCATTAGAGAGAGAAAATGTCTTCTAGGTGTAAAAAGACTACCTATACTTGACCAGATAGAATAGTGTATACTACTTAGGTTGTGAAATAGTCTGAACAAGGGATTTTGTAAATTACTGTTTTTATTGTAAATTACCAGGATAGAAAACTGTACAGGATCATCCAGATGAATTAGCTTGCCTTTGAGGAAATGGAGGGATTACAGGATTTGCATGTTCACTTTCTGCCTGGCACATATGTGGTCCTCAATACAAACTAGTCACTGTCAAATGATTCATAATAACCACAAAGATCCCATCAAAACAAATTAACTCATTACATTTACTTATAGACTACTGCTAACTGCTGTCATTGAAAAAAGGAGAATAGCAAACCTGATCAACAATGTCATTGACTTTATCGCGCTCACAGTCCAAAATCACTCGTCTTTCCTTTTTCACCTCTAGATCTTGAAACAGTGAACGGTAAGTTTCATCTTTTCTCTCATTGTTAATATTTCCTACATTGATAGCAGTCACTTGCCATTTCTTTTCAGCAGCAGAATCCAGCACAGCTTGCAATGTTGATAAGCCTAGTGAAGCACAGGAGAAAACGAAGGAGATGACTGACAAAGCTTCAGGAATTAACAAGCTTTTGCAATTTGATTTGTGAGATTACATATTTAAGATCTCCTGTAACTTGTTTAACCTGTCCCAAGTAGGTAGAAGTCAGAAACTAAGACATATGTGGGCCCAAACAATTATTATTGTATGAAATTTCCATTTGCATCACTGCAAGGCATCAAGGCAAAGCCTAGTAAGTACAGCCTTTGAGTTTGGCTCAACCTTCTTCAGAACTGGATTTTGCTGGAATTCCACATCGTGGGGAAGAGATCTTCAAGGAAAGGAGTGATCCAATTAGAGCAAAAGGATCAGTGGCTTATTAAAAAAAGGATCAGCCTTATTAAAGGATCAGCTGCTTAAACAAAAGCAATTGATCAGCTTTTGTTCCCAGCACTTGAGCAGTACTGAGTACTTAAATACTGAGTATTTAAACCCAGACCTCACTGAAGTCTGTGGCAGGATTCACATGTTCTGCAGTGATGGTAATGGATTTACTACTTCTGTTGCCTGCAGTCACACATCCCTGAATGTGAAAGATGTGCTGAGATATTTTTTTCCATATAGATAGGGAGCCCCATGCTAACAACTACAAGCAGTGTAGAGAAGTTTGATTCCATCTTGTACTTTTGGCATGTCCCTGATAGGAAGTTGTAATGTTTGCACAGATGCAACTGCCTACAATTTGCAGTATTATCTCACATAATTCTAGTTTTCCAAGTCTCTTTAAGAAAAACTGATATTAAGTTTTGTATGTCATGTAAAGAATATTTATTTTAAAATCACAGATAACTACAGTCCACCAGTACATATAACCCATTTCAAATGCCAAAGGTGAATCTTGCATTATGCTGAAGGAGAACTGTGTTAGAAGGGAAAGATTAGTAATGTAAGCAAACTGAAAGATGCAGGGAGCATCTTGAAACACTAAAAAGCACTAAAGTATGTTTAAACCTCAAAATACTGCTTGAAAACGATTAATTAAATTTTTTTAAAAAAGGAAATCAGCCAAACTGAAACAAATTTCTTCTGAATATTTGTTTCAAATCTCATTTAGCAGATTTCAGGTCCTCCAACCTGCCTAAATTTGCTCTGAGTTAAACAATCTCAATCAGGTACCAATTAATATGGACTATTAATGCTAATACCACCCACTGCAAAGGGTTCCTATATTTTATTCCTCTGACCTTCTATTTTTCCTATGGTTTCTCTTTTCTTGAGGTACTCTCTATAGAGATATCAAATGACTACCTGGATTGCTTGGGGGTTTTTTGGGAGGCAGATTTGTCATCCTCATCCAGCTTCTGAAAGCAGTAAGACATTGCAAAATCACCAAAAAACCCAACCAGAAGCAAAAAAAAACAAATGGAAAGCATTTGCAGCAATACTTCTGTTAAACTGAAATTTTCTGGAGAGTAGCATCTTAAATGGAAGACTCTGCAGAGGAGAAAATTCCAGCAACTTCAGTTGCGATTTTTTAAGCTGCTGAAGCACTTCTGCTTGGGAAACTCATGTCTCAAACCATTTGGTTATCATGAGATGAACACTTAACTCAGTGAGCTTAAAAAAGGAAGACTGAACAGAGGCTGAATAACTTAGCAATTCTTTTACAGATAGAATCTTACAATAGTGCTTCTTCTTTTTCCAAAACTCACTGTTAGTAATGGCAGAGAGGAGGCAAGGATGGTAAAGGACACTACTCCACATTACATGAGAATAACTACTGTATTAAGACAGTAATAGCTTTGGCACACCTATACTGAATGGCCTTACTCCTTATGGACAGGAATGCCAGGAAATTGTCCTGTACTTCAGCCAGTCAGTCCCTAACCCCAGAGGTGTTCTAACACTAGCAATAAATGATCCTTTACAAATAAGTCATCAAACTAATTCTTACTAGCCTTCATAGTTTCCACAAACAGTTTGTTCTCTGCCTTTTTTGTTTCCACGTTCAGGAGTGAGATATCTTCAATTCTGCATCATTCCTTAAATATAAATCACTGTCCCTAAATTAACAGACAAAAGCTCTTAAAGGAATGTGGACTTGTATATCTATGATATGATGATGCCAATGTAGTTGGCTACAAACAGCTTGACTTGGCAGGTTGACCTCATGCAATCTGTGGGAAGCACTGAGGAGCAACGATTTACTCCACATAGGGTAGGAGCTCCCTGCCTTGGAGCTTGTTATCAATGAGGGTGCCTTGCCACAACTGAAACTACCAGGTAAGAAAAAAAGGAAGAAGCAAAGGGTGGCTAGAAAAAACAACCTCATGCTGTTATTCCTGGTCAGATCCAGACAGTGAAGCTTACAAGAACTAGGTGTTTTTCAGTATTTCCAAAATATAAATCACATGCAGGTCACATTCTGCCCACTGCTAAATGATTGACAGAATACTGGCTAAGAAAGTAGTTTCACATCTGTTCTTTCTAAATGACAGGGGATGTTTCTGATTCTAATGTTAATTTGAAAAGGAATGCCAGAGAAATGAGCTTAGCATTCATCGTTACATGTGACAGTACCTTGGTGGCCACATACCAGGATTAGTTCTAATTTGAGAGCTTTCAAAAGTGATACAAAACTCTCTTGGAGGACCCTTCAGCTTCTGAACATCATGTATAAAACAGCATCAGAATGTAGGGACTCAATGAACTATGGAGGTATAATCATGCTTTACCTCTATTAGCATTTTAAAACTTAAAATGCATTACATATTTAACTCTGACCAATGAACATGCAGACAAGGCACAAAATCGCCTGTTTAAAGAGAACAGGAGCAGGTATGAGTAGAAGAAAGCCAAGGACTATTAGGTGAGGACAACACGAAAATTACATGATAATAATGGAATTCCAGAAAAAGCACTTAAAACCCCCACCTTTTCTGGATAAACCTGCTTCTTCTCAGAAAACTGATTGATATACCATGATATACCACAGCTTGCCAGTAATATTTTCAAGTTCATAAACTGTTGCATTATTACTTCTACAGCCACAAAAGGGCATGAGAAGGCTGTATGATGGAGTTAATTCATCCTAAGCAATGAATTTGGGTTTATCAACATCAACAATAAAATCTAAGCTCAACACAGGCAAGGAACTCAGTATCAAAAGCAGTCTCCAAAGAAGCAGGGACTGACTGCATGTATGATTTATTGCTTGCTTGGTACCCAACTATGGATTTTGCATATGTGGAATGAATCTGTGGTAGCAGATAGCTCTTCATGCTCTGGTTTTTTTTTCTCCTTAGATGTTTCTTTAACAAAAAAAAGAAAAAAATGTACATAGAAAACTGTTTTACAGCTTGCGACTAATGTCATATTGCTTCACAGTTGCAATTCTATTAATGCATACCATAGTAATTTCTTTCTCATTAAAAAAAAAAAAGTTTTTGCCCCAAAAGCTCATTTCTAAATTCAAGAAACACTTGATTCAATTACACTTACACTTGTTGGAGGTAAATATTTCTTCAGTTATTTACTTATCTAATATGAATTCCAGATTTCAACAAGATACACCTGCCAAACAGGGTGCAGGTAAAAAGTACCACACCTTACCTCTGTCACTGTCATACAAATATGCAAACTTGGTCCACTGATAGTATTCGATCAAGCTAAGAAGAGCTCCCTTGAGGTCAGGTCTCATCTGAATGACAAAGGGATGTGTTCCATCTGTTGGGAAGCTGGGAGTTATGAAGGAGACATGAAGAGTCCCACAGAATGATGTTATAGTATTTACAGACTTCTTGTCATAGAATCCAAAAATAGCAAAGACTCCTCTTGAAAACTGGGAGCAGACTAGAAAGAAAAAAGACAGAAAATTAGCGGGATAATTTATTCTAAAAAAATTATTGAAAACTCTATAATGTATACATTTATGACAAATATATGTCTGAAAAGTGTCTGATCACATAAATACCAGGGAAAACAAACATACTCCACTACGGAGATAATGAACATACTCCACTACGGAGATAGCATTATCAATCAGTAATATAAAACTTACACTAGAAAAAAAGCAACAAAAAGAAAGTATCAGATATGTGGTGAACACTCCTAGATGATAAATTCATAAATAAAATTCAGAAACTTATTCTTAAATTAAATTTATGCTGCAAAGAACAGTGATGACAGACATCAAAGGCAGCTGCAATTCAAAAAAATGAGAAATCATGGCCACATATAGCATTATGGAAATAGATAATGTTTTGCTATGTTTAAAATAAACTGCCTCTGAGGTCAAGACTCATTGAGCTTTCTGCAAAATACCTTAAATAACTTTGCATTTGTGGAAACACAAAGCCAAAACTGAACTCAAATCTATCAAGAGCAGTAAGAAGTCCATTTGCTTTAAAACTCTCCTGTATCAAACAAAGCAGTATTTTAATTCCTGCTTTGTAGGACTCAGCAAAAGCTGGTCCTTCTGGATGACACTTGCGGTCATGCTGCACGAAGAGTAACCTCAAAGGCGTAAATAACATGCTGATCATTCACTTTTTATCAGTGGAGACAATTCAAGCCAGTTGATGAATGCAACTGACCATGACAGCCAGTGCAAAAGAGCTGGCTCTTCTGGGGTTTTCTTCTCTTTGAGACTGCAGGGTATACTAGTGTCTAAATTCTAAACCCAGGCTACTATAAGGAAATATTAATCTCTGATTAATTCACACTTATCGCTTATGCATTCTTGGTTTGCAGAGTCACCTTGAACAAGAGACCCATCCTTCTAGAGACACCTGACCTGCTTATAGATAGAAATCCCAGAGTAATTGATGCCAATTTTGCCCAGCCATTTAGTGCAATAATCCTGGAATATAATTCATATAAGGCCAAAAATAAGCTGGTTTAATTTTAGAATTTCCTAGATTTGTACTAATAATATATTTTTATCTTTCAAAGTTATTTTTATTTTATTTTTAAAACTGTGTTTCTTTTTAAAAAAGAAATATTATCCCTTTATGCCCTGTTACTACTCATTGCTATCTTCTTTTCATATTTCTTTTGCCTATGTATCTATGCTACCACTCATCTCTCAAACCCTAATTATTCCTATACTCCAATTAAAAGCACCTAAACAGGATGAGTGAAATCCTGAGTCAGCCAGTCTTAAGTTTTCACCTATTAATTTTAATTAGGTCAGAATTTTGCCTCAGGTGAAAAAATACAAGCGACTAAAAAACTTGATGAGTAACACCTCTTTATAAAAGGATGCTGCAGGTTTTACAGGGACAGAGTACAAGATGGTCAAACCTTTTCCATTCTAACTAAAATCATTACGGTATCACAGAATTGTTTTGAGTGGAAAAGACTTTCAAGATCAGAGCCCAACCATTAACCTGGCATTGCAAAATCCATCACTACACCGTATCCCCAAGCATCACATCTCAACATCTTTTGAAGACATCCACAATACTTACTCAACAGCTTCCCTGGGACAATTGTTCCAATGCCTCTCAACCCCTCCCATGAAGAAATTTTTCTCAACATCTAGTCTAAATATTCCCTATCCTGACTTGAGGCCATTTCCTCTTCTATTGCTTGTTATCTGAGAGGAGACCAGCTTCCACATTGCTACACCCTTCTTCCAGGCAGCTGGAGAAAGTGATAAGGTCTCTCCTGAATGTCCTTTGCACCATGCTAAATATCCCCAGCTCCCCCCAATTGGTCCTCACAAGACTTGTGCTCCCAACCCTTCCCCAGCTCCATTTCCCTTCTCTGGACACGCTCCAGCACCTCAATGTCGTTCCTGCATTGAGGAGCCCAGAGCAAGGATCTGAGGTGTGACCTCACCAGTGCCGAGTATAGGGGGACAATCACTGCCCTGGTCCTGCTGGCCACACCATTTCTCATACAGGCCAGGATGCCACTGGCCTTCTCGGCCACCTGTTCACACACTGGCTCATGTTCAGCTGGCTGTTGAGCAGCACACCCCCAGGTCCTTGTCCATAGGGCAGCTTTCCAGCTGCTCTTCCCCCAACCTGTAGTGTGCATCCATCCAGACTATCCAGATCCCTCTGTGGAGCCTTCCACCCCTCCAGCAGATCAACACACTTGCCCAGCTTGGTGCACTTGATCCTCTTGTCCAGGTGGTTGATAAATACATCAAACAGGGCGGGCCCCAACACTGTGTATTGGGAGACACCACTTGTGATTGGCTGCCAGCTGGATGGAATTCCATTCACCACTGCTCTCTGGGCCTGACCATCCAGCCAGCTTTTCACTCCTCTAAGCCATAACCAGTTAGTTTCTCCAGGGGAATGCTGTGGAAAATGGTGTCAAAGGCTTTACTAAAGCCAGGTAAACAAGATTCACAGCCTTTCCCTCATCCGCCAGATGGGTTGTCTTGCCATAGGAGGAGATCAGGCTGGATGAGCAATCCTGCCTTTCACAAATCTGTGCCGGCTGAGACTGATCACCTGTTTGACCTGCATGTGCCTTGTGACAGCGTTCAAGATGACCTTCCCCAGCACCAAGGTTTGGCTGACAGGCCAGGTTATCCTTCTCACTCTTGTAGATGGATGTCACCTTTGCTCATTTCCAGACAATGGAACCTCCACAGTCCTAGCAGACTTGATGTCAAGCCAACTGACCCATGACCAAAACCCACCCCCCCCAAAATCAGAATTCTATGGATGCCACCAGGCTTAGAGCCAGTACTGATCTGCTGGCCTGCTGTTTTTTTCTGTTTCTTCCCTCATCTTCTCTGCACCTGGAAGGATAGAGGAAAACACCAGTTTTGCTCCTGATCCCTCAACCAGCTGTCCCAAGTCCCTGAAGTCTCTTGGTTGCTCTCAGAGAGACTTCAGGGACTAGGGACAGTCTTCAGGGATTTGCTCAGATTTCTCGTTGCAACTTCATTACTACCTATATGGAAAAAATCAATCAAGGGTAAGCAATCAAGGGCAGTATTCAGGACAAGAAGCTTTCTCTTCATGTCTTAAACCCAAGCCGCAGGGAGACAGGGCTAGCTGGCATAAGGCACCTTCTGTTCTCTTCAGAGGGGACTCTCCTGTGGAAATGACCCAGCTTTTTTCTTTATGGAAGCAGTTTTGATGCAGAGATTGGATGAACCACTGTCCTTGTTATCACTCAGTTTCACTCGCAGAGCCTCATACCTGTTAAGGGAGGGCACCTGGGAAGGTGGGGCAGTCACAGAGGAGCCATACCAGCTACACCAGGCAGGAACCCGTCACCACTGCCCCCTATCCCTTAAATCACTGTGTTCACCCAGGCAGAGAGAAGAAAGGGGATCAATCCTCTGTGTCATGTATCCAATCTGCCTGTCCAGCCTCTGTCTGGGCAAGCAGGTAGCTTTCAGTCTCTCTCTCTCTTTCTCCCTGCTATTCCTCAAGGCACTCACCTCCCAGGAGTCCGTCACTAAGCACACTGGAATTGCCCTCCCAGGCACATCTCCCACAGGAGTGCTCACTGCTGCTGGTCAGTACTGGTAAGAGCAGGCTCCATCCTCCAGCTTGACACCTGAGTGGCAACATATTCCTAGAGCCCTGTCTCTAGGCAGCTAGGTCATGTTGAGTAAAGATTTCTGAATAAGGCTGTGAATTTTCCAAATAGCTTTACTGTTTAAGTTACTGGAACTCCTTGTTCTATTCCACATCATTATGCTCTCACTGAGGAAAAACCAACTCACTACCTCCTCACACACTCATGAAAAATTGTTTCCCATGTGCAAAGAAGGCTAAATACTGTCTGAACTTGCTACAATAAAGGCATTAATGCCTCATAACTCACCTTCAAAAAATGTACCTAAAAATCAAGCATCAGTTTACTTCTGGATTCCTGGATGAGAATTTTGCAAAGATTGTTATTTGTACACTACTGTGACCTTCTGTATTAAGCCATTTTAATACTGCATATAAGGTGACAGAGACAACAGCAGTCTCAAAGGATCACTGAAAAATAAAAATGTTTTATGTCACTACTGCAACACATGGGATGCCTTTTCAGAATCACCACCCATCCTCTCCTCACCTTCCTGACACTGGAGACCTTTACCTTGTTTTCTCACTTTTCCTTTTCCTATCTTCTCCTCTGTATGCTGGGGACAGAGGGGAGAGTGAGTGGCTGTGTGAATGCTTTGCAGCTGGTAGGGTTAACCCATGACAGGGTAAAAGGTGTGTTCACCCACACAACAGGCCTGTAAATAGCGCTGGCCTGTGATTCACTGTAGCTCTTCAGTGACACAAATATGCATCCACTCTACCCTCTTCAGAAGACAATTGCTATTCTTTCAAACTGAACATCCTCCCTGACAAGGCACGAACTCATACCAACACTCATCACAACTAAACACAGAACTCTTGGATTAACACAGTGAACAACTCTCTGTTTAAAAGTCTCTACACCCGATAAATCATCAGTCCTTACATACATGTCTTCTTCTGGGGAAGGTTGGTAAAACTGGAATTTTCATCTGCACAAAATGAAGGACAGTAAAAAGCACCACCTCCAGCTGGGAAAGTCAAGCCACTGCAATTTTAAGTACCTGGAGGAGCTGTGGTTTAAAAGCTGAATTACACACACAACAAAGGTAAACAATCTCAACAAATAATATGGTAAAAGCAAAAACATTTTGTATTTTTAAAATTATTAAGAAACCTGCCAAACAGATACAAAATCTCATTTACAGTAATTTCCCGATTATAAGCCACACATTTTTCATTGAAGAATCCAGCCTAGCTCAGTAGTGTAGCTAATCATCAGGTGCGGCTTATTTATGGACGAATCCCAGCGAAATGCCAACCCGGAAGTGGGGGCCGGCTGAGGAGGGAGGTGCTGCGGTGTCGCTGCCGGGTGGGCGGTGAGCTGGAGCCATTGGTGAGCGGGTGGCAGGCTGCCGCTGGATTGGTGAGGCCACCCCGGCTTCGCCGCCTTCGCAAGAGCGTGTGGGCTGCCTTTGCCACGTTCGTGCGGGCGAGTGAGCCACCTTCGCAGCTGCAGGTGCACTGCCCCTGCTGCCACCTTCGCAGCCCATGGGGTGGGGGACCAGGGTCCCAGCATGAGCCGGCTTCAAGCCCGCGGGAAGCAGGGGGCGGGCTCCCGACCCAAGTTGGCTTCAAGCCCGTGGCGAGGAAGGAGCAGGGTCCCGACGCGAGCCGGCTTCAAGCCCGCGGGGAGGCAGGGGTGGCCGGCCAGCCGGCTTCGCGCAGCGCAGGGAGCCACCACTGCCGCCGGGGAGCTGCGGCAGCAAGCACTGGGGGCAGGAGTGCCAGGGCCCACAGCATGGGCGGGGCGCGTAGGGCTGCCTTTGAAGGCTTTGCCGTCTGTGAAAACTGTTTGTAAATTGAGCAACTTGACAGCAAACTCTGCGCTGGCGGGATTCTGTTACTAATTCTGTTACTTTGTCGCACATAGAGCCTCGCTTTAAAAAAAAATGTGGCTTATATTCAGCTGCGGGTTATATATGGACAAATCCCGTGGTCTACCCAGCTAGCCGGATGTGCGGCTTATAATGAGGTGTGGCTTATAATTGCGAAATTACTGTAATTCAACCAGGGTTCCCTTAATGTGAGCTAAAATGTCTCTAACACAAATCTTCAAGTATGGATGTAACTCACATCTGAGTTTTTTTCTTTATTTTTTCAGCCAGAAAAATCAGGATCCACTATAACCAGGTAAAAATAAATTTTCATCAGTCGTGATCAGTGTCACTCCAGTGTTGTGCTTTTCTGTGTGAAATTGCACTAAAGGTAAGTGGGCAAGCACCTATGCTATGCGATAAAAAAGTGCTACAAATAAGTATTTAGACTTTGTCTAAAGACAAATTCTTGCAATTCTTATGGGTTTTTTCTTTTGTCTTTTAGGAGCAGAAGGAAAAAGAAGGGACTGCATTTCTAAATATAATGGTAACACAGCGAATAATGCAAAAATTGTAATTCTTTTTGGCAGGATTCCCACCTCAGTCTAAATCTACAGTCATATTGCTATTGCTGGAAGACATTAGTTTTATAATAGTGAATCACAGGCTGTTCACAATTACTAGAGTAAAAAAAAAAGTCATGATGATTAGGAGTCATAAGCTATTGAAATATGAAAGATCTATTTCATTAATGACATTAGAACCAACTGCCAGGATTAATTTCTTTCAAGCTCTCCTAAGTGAATTTGGGCTTTTTGAGTTTATGAGGTCCCTTCTAGAAACAGTCTATGGCTTACTTAGCAACAATAGGCGGAAGCTCATTTTGTGATCGCTTTTCTAAAGAGATTCTCCTAAAATGGCAAACTGTGAATTCCAAGAAACATGGCAAATAAAGATTCTCGAGAAGGAACAATTACCAGAAGGTTTTGTTATAGTTAAGGTTTAATTATTTTACATTTGACTTCTTGTTCTACAGACATAGCTAGGCACAAACCTAGCTTGCCTCTGTTTTCCAGAGCACTAAAAAGGTGCCCTAGACTTTTATTCCAAAAGCTAGGTGCCAGATTTGTTCAACAACAAAATTAAGCTTAAGGCTGTAATGAGAAATAGGTGCCCTGTCAGAGGGCAGCAAAAACTGCCTGCTCCATTATTAACTCTTCCATTGTTAACTACATCTGCTGCTTCTTAGGATTCCTTTCTGCCACAATGCATTCATACCTTTCTCTCTTTCCCACTTTCTCCATTTCACTATTCTGTTTTGTCAATGAACTCTATAAGCAGGATGACCTGGTATCTTACCACTGTGGTCATAACTGGTCCTTCAGAATCAAAGAAATAAAGCACTATACACTCTTTGCCTCTTAGCATATTGATGTGATGCATTTCATCCTATACCCAAAGCTCAGGAAGTGCCACCTGAAGAGTACACTTGCAAATTCCAAATACAAACATATTACAAAAATGCTAAGCTTTACACAGTGAAGTGATTCCAGTGAAGGAATGATAGTTTGCTTGCATGACTGAAGAACTGACTCATTAAATCACATAGAAACAGTTGGGTTTGAATACATATGCTTAGAAACTCTTTCTGATTAAGTCCTCCTAAGCCAAGATTATCTTCCTTGAGTAGTCTTCAGAGGGAAAGTAATAACCTAATAATTGTTTACATTCAAAGAGAATTAAATTGGAAAAAGAAAATTATCAAAATGCTAATTACCTACTGAAACAAATGTGTAATAGTACCTGCTTACAGACACCGATACCATGAGTCTCGACATACTTTTGAGTTTTTATTTATGAGAATTTTGACACTTTGTTTCTGTCCAAAGTTGAAAAATTAAAAAGAGAAAGTATTTGCCATTCAGTGCTTAGATTTCAAATGCTGTCCAGTATTAATGTGGCTTTATATATTATTTTATTGTAATACCTTGGTTTATTATTAGTGCTAACAAAACTGTTTAAATTTTAGAATAAGGAAGTAAGTATTCAGTGCAATAATTTAATCACACATAATGGAATTATCATTCTCTTATTCTATGAGAAAGAAACTACAGCATGAGTATAAAAAAAGAGTCAAAGAACTGCCTCTTCAAAAGAGACCAAAACACAAAGGAAACCTTCATTGGTTTGAAAAGTTGATAGATGAGTTGGAAGTAGCCAGGAACAAGATGTAGAAACTGAATGCCCAGTTTACACAATCATTTCAGCTTCTAAAAGACCACGTTATGAATAAGCAGACAGTGGAAAGGAACAATAGATGGAACAAAAACCAAGCAGGAACCACAGAGAAAAGAAAGAATTCATGTACGATTGAAACTGTATCAGAAAATCATTGTGAACATAAAAACCAGTATGGATTGCTTCCAAAGCCATTACAAAAACTGCAGCACCGCAGACAGCATATTCCTAGACTAAATAATTTTTTTCAGCAATATTATAGATATAGTCTGCAGGGTCTATTGTACCCATTCAGATCTTACGATGACCTCCTAGGTATAAGCTTCCCCTCAGGAGAATTGAATAAAGTATAAGGAATTACCCAAGTCCATCCAGAGGGATATTTAGAACCACAAAAATGTTTGTTTTAAGCAGAAAAAACTGAGATAGAAATACTTTTTCTGAAGGCCATGGTAGGCTAACTGAAAACAGTTCCCCAAGGCTCAAAGAAGAGCATAATAATGGAAAGACAACAGATCAAAGCTTCATGGTAGTATTCAATAGAACACAGGGCACACCACCCAAACAAAGGCTGGCATTTTAAAATTCCAAGATATCCTTTACCAAAGATGAGATGCAATCAATGCCAATTTAAAAAATCAATGGCAATCAGAGCTAAAAATACACTATACTTCTGGATAACAAAGCAATTCATTACTCTGAAAAGACCTTCTCTTTTATCTCTGCAAATTTTAATTCCAGCTCTGATAAATGTGGAGTTTTATCTTATTTTAAGCATTTAAGAAAATCTGCCTAAAACTACAGTCATTCAATACTGACCTGAAGAGTGCATTTTCCTCTTTGCAGATTGTTCATACACATACATACGTTATGGCTAAAAATACCCAAACAAACCAGACCTCATCGGAAAAGGTGATAATTGAATATTGAGCTCACACACAAAGAATGATGTGGAGCTCGTAAATACTTCAGTAATGATCCTCCTCACATTTACACTCAGATTAATGCACAAAACATGACTTACAGCAACAGACAGGGAGTTCACAAACCATCGGTCTGTATCAGAATGATGGGGGGCGGGGGGGCTCAGTTCTTCACAGAGCTGACTAGGGAAATTCTCCCAGCCTCAGAGACTGAAAAAGGAAGAATTTAAATCCTGAGGCTGGAATGTCTGTAGAGGACAATTATGGCAGAGCAGATATAAAGGGTATTTTTTTGAACCTTTCCTGGCAGAAAAGCCACCATCAGTTATTGCTATGACCTGAACTGTTTGCTTAGAGATCATGCAATTTAATGGAACTTTCCACACCTTGTTATTAGCAAAACCAGCTTTAATCATTTTGTAAAATTAGACTCAAAATCTGGTTTGCTGCAGTACAAAAACAAGCTCAAAAGCCAGAGGAAAGGCAGATTAATCTATTTCAACCGGTCAATCATACTTCACATTGAGGAAAGAAATTCTGTGCCAACATGGGATATTTTAAGCTAGCACAAAAAAGCCTTCAAGAAGTTAGCCATCTGTTAGGAAAGTACATAATGATCGGCACAGCTTCTCTATATGCTAATGCCACAATAATGAAGGTGGTAAATAAACATCATGTTCACAATAAAACAACAGGTCAGAAAAACTGCTTCAATGACTGCATTCCATTACATATTGTTCAGCTGTGCACTGTAGAGCATCTGAAAAATCTTTTTCATTGCTAGGACAATTACCATGATGCAAAAGAAATCATTACAACACTACTGGAAAGAATCATATAAAACTACTATGTTTTTACAAATCAAATAAGATTCCTGGAAGGACTTTAAAATGCAAGTCTCCTCATGAAAGAAAAAAAAAAGTTCACATTCCAAAAAATTGTGACACAATTCTTCACTGTTAGGATCCTAGTGTGTCTGTCCAAATCTTCATTTTCTCCAGCTGACAGAGATATGTTTCCTGAACCCTATATATAGCAACCTGGGAACTCTACTAAATAACAGAAATGTAACTTTATCTTGTCTCCAAAATCCAGATATTCTTCAAGAAGCCTCTTTCCCCTGCCTCACTTCTTTCTCTCCTCCCAAATAAAAACCATTCTGTCTCCATTTGATTACACAAACTTTAAGTCAATCAATTTCCTTCAAATCTAAGAACTCTCCTTGCAAATATGCCTGACGGTCTGACTGTGTTTCTATCTTTCCCAACAATTACAACCTTGCAGTAATACAAAATTTAGAGTGTCCAACAAAGTATTACCTCCTAGATGTAGAATCAGATAGTCAAATCTAAGAAGAGGCTACTGGCTTTTTGGAGCCATAGTGCAAATCTTGGGGAAATACAGTAATTTCATAAATATAAGTCGCACCTTTTTCATTGAAGACTCCAGCCTTCCCCACTAGTGCGGCTAATCATCAGGTGCGACTTACTTATGGACAAATCCCAGCGAAATGCTAATCTGGAAGTGTGAGCTGGCCGGGCGGAGAGCTGCCGTGGAGCCGCGGCCGGGCAGGTGGGGGGCAAGCTTTGCTGGGTGGGGCAGGCATGCCGGCAGCAGGGCCGCCGAGGTGCCAGGTGGGCTGGCAGTGGGGTTGCCAAGGAGCAGGACGGGCTGGCCAGCGGCGGGGTCGCTGCCACTGCCAGGCGGGATGAGCCAGGCGGGCTGGCGGCGAGGTCGCCGCCGCTTCAAGGAGGGGCGGGCCAGCAGGAGAGCAATGCCGGCAGGGGAGCGCCGCCCCGCTGTGCTGACGTTTGCCGCGGGTCCGCCCCGCCGCCACTTGCCACGGGGCCGACCCGCTGCCCTGCCGCCACATGGGGCCGCCACTTGGGGCTGCCGCGCCGCTGCTCGGGGCCACTGCGCTGCCGCGTTGCCGTGGGGGCGTGGCAAGCCGCGGCGAGTGGAGCCGCGGGTGAGCAGCAGCAAGCGGGGCAGCGGGGCCACGGACGACCGGAGCGGGTGCGTGGGACTGCGTTTAAAGGCTCCTCTGGTCAGTGAAAACTGTTTGCAATTTGAGCACCTGACAGGAAACCCCGCTATCACACGATTCTGTTACTAACTTGTTACTTTGTCACACATGGATACTCGCTTAAAAAAATACAAATGCGGCTTATATTCAGGGTGCGCCTTATAATTGCAAAATTATTGTAATCTTTTTCAGGGCCAGGCTTGCTTTGTTCAATCATCATAACTCTACTGAATTTAACAGAGCCAATATAATTTATCCCAACTAAAAATGTAATTCTCTATTTTTAGCATAACCATTTTCACACAGATTTTCAAAACAGAAATGTTATATAGAATGGAATACTCATCTCCTCTTCCCCTTAATCAGCATTGCTGGAAGCATCCCATTTCTACATTTCATTAAACTAATCATATTACAGCTCCCAAGAAAATGTCATTGGTTAAAACTGTCTTTGAAAAATTGTAACAGGATTTGGAAAGAGATAAAATTAACTTGGAAGATGAAAGTACTTTTTGTTAAAATGTTGACAGATTGGGATTCAATTTATCAGCCTGTTTTTCTTTAATTGGGCTAGAAGGACCAACCATCACTCCTGAACAGAACTATCTAAAAGCATACTTGGTATCAGCACAGAGTTCCTTTGTTAGATGGATTGGAATAGCAACAAGAAAAGACTCTGAGGTTACCTTGCAAGGATAAAAACAAATAAATGTGGAATTAATCTTAAGAAAACTTCTGTAAGGAATAAAGAGGACTTCATGAGGCAGAGAAAGTACAGCAGAAGATATGAATGCAATCTACAACTTCTGAAGAAGGCTGTATACAACACTTTTAATGGAATAAACTGTAATTTTTCAACCAGTCACTGGTGATCTGTCATACATCTTATTTTGAGAAAGTCAGATGTTTAGTCCTGTTTATTGCTTACATATATCTTTCAGTCTGAAATGATGCAGCTGGGAGCATATTTCCTTTACCATACACGGGCCAGCCTACACCTTGTCACTCCAGCATGGCTAGAACTGCAGTACACTGCTGTACTGCAGCCTGTCATACCCAGCCTAAGCTCCCTGCCCTCCAGACACAAGAACCTGATTTGCACGTAAATTATCTAACAAAAAAATTTAGCATAACTCCACTGAGAGGAGTATCTCACACAAACTCATGACTAAATGTAACACTAATAAAGACAGTTTTATCACACACAGTCATGGGTTGGAGACAGAAACACAACAGGACGCACTGAGGGCCATCAACAAACAGTGTGTTTTATTGTTGGGATCATTCTTATATCAGGGGTTCAAATTTCCTAGGCTTGGACAGCAGATTGGTTGGGATCTCTGCACCACCCAGATCTCTGGCCAGTGATGGGTCTGCAATTGAGGATCAAATGGGGCTGGGGATCCCCTGTTTAGGTTTGAATCTAACCTATCCTTACCTTATCCAGGGACTTGTTTTACTTCTAGGCTGGTCGAGTTTGGGGTTTCAATATGGCCAAACTTATCTGGCAGGTACAGGCTAGCTGCAACCCTGACACAGTTTCCTATGCTGTCACAGATCTAACAGCTTATACTCCTCATAGGAATAATGATGGATCTCTGCCACCTGTAACAACTTCCACTCAGAATTGCTCCAGCCGAAACCACTGACGTACAGCAAGGGATGGCTTCATGTGGTTCCTTTGGTGACATTTTAGCAGTACATCCAGCCATAGTCTAACTTCTTGCAACATCTTGCAGATTTATGACACTCATTGAGATAATCACTTGTTAACCTAATTTGTTAGGCTTTATTTGTATTTAGAAATGGTCCAGTACTCAGATCACACACCTTCCTATCTGCATGCCCTATTTTTCAATGACTGTAGAAGTAAGAGAAACAATTTATTTGGAACATATTCAAAGACCATTTAATAAACATTATTAGTAATATAAATCAGAAAAGCAATAAGATCCTCTTAATTAGGTCATCCTAGTGAACAGCTGTTTTTCCTGATTATATGAATTATTTAATTAAGAGAACTTATTCAATAATAAAGCAGCAAGGAGAGCTTTAAAATGATAAAGTAAAATGAGCATGCATTGCAAACATAGTATGAACATTCCTTGTCTCTCCTTTGTCAATTGCTTTAATCGTCAATAACTTGATGCATTTCAAAATACATTGTTTCACACATTTTTTTTTAATATTTAGGGTCGGCTGATTAACTCATTAACATAACTTGCAAAGATGTGATACAGCACATCATTACCAGTTACTTTGACAAAGCATTCACCCTTATGTTTCACTGTGACTGTGATTATACTTCTAGATTTTTTTACTCCTATGTTCAGATCTCACAGATGTGGGGCTAATTAGTTAATTAACATTTTACACTGTTTAACCTCTATGTTTTGCTTATACTACCTGAGCTAATTTGAGCACCTACCTTGTACGGCATGATATGCAGACATGCATATACACTGCATCAAACAACAACAAAAAACCCAATAAAATCGTTTCTAGAGGAAACTTGCGCAACGTCTAAAGCAGCATGAAAACACAGTCCCACTCAGCACTGAAATAGTGACAGAGTCACATTACCTGAGCCTTTAAGTTCTCAATTGCAAACCTCCTGCTATATTATGTATGTTCTCTCTACCTTTATGCATGAATTATGTATGTTCTAAATACATGTTTTGAAGAGGCTTACAGGATTACTAGATTTGGCTTTATAAAAATATCCCATTCACTCACCCTCACTGCCAATTCAGTGGTGAGGCCAAGTCACCACAATAAAGAAAAACCCAAAACAACAACAACAACCCTGCCCAAAAAAACATACAAATAAGCAAACTCCCCCACAAAGCAAAAGACATTTTATGGCCTTTTGTTCAAACCATACTTCTTCCTTTAGCTGAGCAAAGCATATCTTAAATGTCAGGGAACTGATGTGCATGCAAGATCAGTAACTCGTTTTTGAAAAATGAGCTTTTCACCACATGCTCTTATCCTTTAAAACTTTACCATAATTTACCTGAGACAAATAATCAATAAAATATTTACCAACACTATTTAATACGTATCCTCTAGTAAAGCAAATAAACATTTCAAGTTCCCTTGCAAATAGTTACCTCAAATTGATCTTTTTTATTAAGAGCTTCTAAGCACATATTAAGTCCAAAAAATGGTCTTTTTCAGGCACATTTACATCCACTTCTCTTTTGTATCAAATATCAGAAAAAAGTATTTAATATAGAATCCTTACAGAAAATGTTGGTTCAAGGAGAAACAACAACTTCAAGCAGCTGACAATAAATCCTCTAGAAATACTGACACTAGAAAGAAAATATTACCACCTACACTGCAAATCAAAAGGCCAGACTAAGGATCTAGTCTGAATGCTCCAGCCACTTGGAGACCTACTCATAGCACATACTCCGCTGTGTTCATACATATTGGGCCTTTAACTATGAGTTTGGTAGCAAGTAGCGCAGAGCACATGTGATGGATGGAGAATTGCTATTGAGGATTGAATATATTGGTTTCAGTGGTTTTACCTTGGGCTGACTTTAGGTTATCCCTGTGGACTAAATGCCCACTAGCAGTTTGATTGCATTCGTGGAATTCCAGGAACACGTATGCCAGGTCCAGTTAATTGAAAAAGAATGTGTTCCTTTGGCTTCTAAACCACTCCATGATAAGAAACAAGCAGCAGAGCCAGGGCTGATAAGGAAACTTCCTTGAAATATTTTACTCTTAATCCAAGCTGAGTTATTCAGCTGGAGACACCCATGTATTCCCATGGTATAGAAAACATATTTCCATTGGAACATTAGTAAAATTTGATACGATGGGATAGCACTAGAACTTGTTAAACTAGGCTGCATAAATTTAGTGTCCCTTGAATATTTCAGGTTTTCACTGACAACTCGCTAAAAGGAGTTTACACCAAGAACAGAAGTATTCAGTGTCAAAACTTTTTTAACTTCTTTAACTTCCTGATGATTTTTCAGAGTCACATATGCTCAGGTTGCACCAGCTCCCACAAATGGAAAACTAAAAACTCACTACCCATGTTGACATCTTGCATGGCCCTATCATTAGAATCTGGCTTGGTGGTTTGCTTGATGTCCTAATTAATTGAAAAAGTGCTAAATGTGTCACTTCCCAAAGATATATTAGGTCTCTCCTCTCCTGTTTTGTTTTTTTTTTTTTTAAATCTCCTGACTTTTAAACAAGGGTCATGATTTAGGTGTCTGTTCCATGAAGTAAACACCAGGAATTGGCAAAATACAGTAACCTATGCTGTAGATCTTGTAGACTGATTTTTTTATACTTACAAGTGGCTGCTTAAAATTTCTCACACTAGTCAGCTGGAGTAGTTTCTGTGCAGTGCAGGAAGACTAGTCCAGTCTTGAATAATTAGATTTCAGAGTAATAAAGCACAACTGAGCTCCTAGAGCTAAAAAAAACAATCTGTGACAACTCTAACATGCTCCCTTACTTTTGGAAAATCAGATCACAATTTTCCCAGCTAAGAAACAACAGCTTGATCAATTGCTGAAGTTCAGGTGAAACAGCTAAGATTTTTCTATCTATCCTAATAGTGAAGTAAGAAATACGCTTTTTAGTGTTTCCTCTACTTGAGAAATTTTGGGTGATATGGTTGCGGGGGCTGTATGCTTGGTTGGTTTAGGATTTTTCCATAGTTTGATCAAGAAACAACATTTAGTTTACTCAGAATTATGATTACTAAAAACATTGTTTATCTTTCCAAGTCACACTTCCTGCATTTAACTGAAATGTAACCTCCATTATGGTAACTTTGTACAGGGTAATCTAGTACCTCACACTGTTTGCCCAGAATAATTAGTTTTTGCTCATATAGCATTCTAATGCTTCAGGCTTTTAAAGTAGCTTCTATAAATACACCTGATCAGCATTGTAATCCAGCAAAATACAGCATTTTGTGGCATATGGCACACAAAGCAGTGAAGGGCAAGCCTAGCTCTCAGCTGTGGCAGGCCACCTAGTTTGTTCTGTAACACTTATTTAACCATATGGCTCATCCTAGGTGGCAGGGCACCACTAAAACACAGGTGTGTATTCTTCCACTTGAATTCATGACCCGTGTGATAAAGCTGAACTCAGGACTTCTAATCCCATATTCAGTGTCACTTGTATAAATTTACATAGTGTTTACTACAACAAACAAACAGAAATTGTGCATAACACCTGCAAAATACTTAATTACGTTGACTACTGTTTAAAGATGTTTCCCTCCGGAGAACAAAGCCTAACCTAAAATTCACTGGCAGTTATATAAACCACAGAAAAAGGATGCATTTAAAAGATAAATGTCTAATGTCTTACCAACAGCAATTGGGTTCCCCAACTTCCTCTGAAACAAAGCCATCAGCATGGAATATCATCAAAATCTCACTTATTCTGGCCCAACTGTGAGGCAAACCTGAAAATCTTGGCATGCTGGTTCTCCCCAGTCCAAGGCTTTTATTTCAGAACTGCTCTGTCTCTGATCATCACCATTATTGTAATATTTTTCCCTTGTTTTCCACCTGACTATAAGAAATCTATTTCAAGAAATCCTCTGAGCTAATTTTTAGGCTGCATCCCCTAAAGGACCACAAATAGACAAGAAGGCTTCTGCATTCAAACACTGACAGCTTGGCATCCTATAATACTACATAAATCGGAAAAGGCTAAAACCTATAAAGACTTTTTTTGCTGCTCTCCTTAGTTACACTAAAAATATTGTTGATCACCAGTCTGAATCTATTACATAAAACAGTACTGGGATTTTCCCCCTTTCACCCCAGTTTTTTTACTTTTCACTGACCATCCTCTTTTGGGGATACTGCAAAATGCCTTGCCTTGAAAACTAGAAATGCCTCAGTTCACCCTCTAAGAAACATGGAAAACAGCTAAAGTCAATTTGAGAATTGCACTGAGCAGAGCTCGTGTTTCAGTACCTGAAATGCCATTGAAAATATTTGCAAGAGTCACCATTTTATTATGCAAACATGTGAAATACAATAGCAGCTTAATCTTATCCTCATTGGAGTAATTTGAAGTTTTGCTATTTACTGAAAAAGGAAACAGATCAAACACGAGAAGCTTAATAATCCAAGCTTACTCACCATTGTGCAAACAGCACTCAATTAATTCAAGGTACCATTGTAACATACAGAAATGCTCTGTGCAGGAAAAAGTGAAGTCTTCTTCTTCTGTAGCACAGAAACTCTGGGAGTAATCCATCATGCCCCAGTGTTCCACTGCTGGACAAAGAGCTACAGGGTAAGTTTCTGTGTCCATAGTACTCTCTAGGGTCAAGGCCCCACATAACTCCTCACCTTTCAGATACACAGGTAAATCCCACTGAAAATGCAGTTCTCCAGACAGCTCACTGAAACTAGTGACTCTACTCAGCTGAGTTCACAACATCAGGCAGGGGAATTCTAGCCACAAATATATTGGTTTTAATGAATTCAGAACAAGTTGCATTTTTGCAGTCTTTGCCTATACTAAGATATTTTATGTAAAAGCAAGAATAAATTTGTTTAGACAATAATAAATAACAGATGGAAATAATGTACATTTTGCTGCTATCTTCTGTCGAAAAATGCTAGTCAAATGTTTCATCAACTCTTACTGTGAAGAGAGACTGCCAGAATGGTAGAGAAATTTTGAACCTTTACAAGACACCTTAATCATGTGTCTTAATTCATTTCTATGCAGCTCCTTTCCTTCAGCAGAATATTTTTGTACCGTTAGCTCATGTTGCTGAACTGAATCCAGCACAAAAGGAGTGAATAAAGGAACTGTTTCCTTTTAATTTGAATGGTGATAAAAATGCAAATCAAATAACAATATTTTATAGCAGCAGGAAGATTTTATATGTAGCTAGCAAATCATAAAAAAATGCATATTTACAGGGTTTAAAACATTTACAAGAATTATAAACTAAACATACACTTTAGTAAACTGCAAATATAAATCACACAGTATCTTGAAAGGTGACACTAAAAAGATGAAGAGGAAGCAAAAAAAAAGAAAACCAAAGGAAATCAGAAGTAAGGTACAATCTTCTCCTCCTTTTCTGCTTAAAACAGTATCTTAAAAGTACCTTATGGTGTCATAAAAGTCATGTAAGTAGAGAAGTGTGCCAAGAGCAATTGTGGAAAACAATCTGATAATAAAAATCAGGTTTGTTTGCTATTAAATCTGCATGCAATGCATAAGATAAATGTACGTTCCATATACTTGAAAAACAATTTAAAAATATTTTCAGATTGAAGGGACTACTTTTTATTTGTTTTTGATTACTTGGCTAAATATGTACTGCAGACATATAACTCATATAGTTTCCAATTGCAAAGGACACAAGCATTTTGTGTGCTTAAAAATTTAAGATATTTTGGAGTGCTTTCGTTACTAGTTTAAAAGGTTAGAATATGCATAAAATATGCTAACTAGGGACTTAAAATTCATGAATTATTTGCTGTAAGTAGGCCAAATTACATGAGCTTTCAAAAACAAAAAGTATTTTATTCCACATGATAATTCTGAAATACATGAATAACACTTAAGCATAATATGGAACAGGGACACCACACAAAAGGTTAAGCAAAACTGTTGATAGCAAAAGACTTTAGCTACTTCACACAAATATAGGAGATAAATTACTATTTTTATATAAATGTAGCTATTCAGAGCTTTCCTTGAAAAATTCAAATTACAGTCATGAAAGTAAAATTCAGAGCAAGCATGAGCTAAGTACCTTAAGCAAAAGGTGTCTCAAGCATTAATTATATTTGTGACTTGGCCTGTGTTTATCACATCTACTCTATTAAAAAGTTTACTCGTCTGAGATTCCTTTTCAGGGATACCAACTCAGGCTCTGAAACTTCATTAAAATAATGATTTAAAGAATGATATATTTGAAGAATTGAATAATGGTTAATTTTCTTTTACTTTCAAGTTCTTTGGCCTTTTTAATTTTTAAGTCCTTTCTATGGTAGCACTGCAGGAAGTGTTGAGTTGTAAGCTATCTACATTGCCAACTTCTTGACTACATTCAAAAAACCTCCCAATAGTTTCATACGCAAATCATAAGCCATAAGACTAAGACTGCAAAAATCTCAGCTAAGTCACTCTCTTTCTAGAGCAGGACCATGTCTTTGACCCACTCCAAACTAGACAACTTTCATCAATCATGAGGGACTCTAAGCAAAGACAGCTATAAATGACAACAAGCACATTGAAATTCTCTTTGGACTCTAGTATACAGGAATGAAAGAGGTTTAACTCACCTTGTTGCGAGACTTTAAAATGCACATTAATATTATGGCTTTAGCTAGGCCATCCTAACCTTTTTTGGGTATTTCTGTGTAGACAGTCTCAGAGTTTCCATCACTGCAGAAGGAATGTCATTGAACCCACATTATCATCACCAGTTGCTAAGCTGCAGACACTGCACAGTATCAGCAACACATCTTACAGGGTGGGTTTTTATTTTGAAACCCTCAGTAACATTTCAGAGACGTATTTTGTGGGGGAAAAACCCAACTCTTAAATATTTCAAATAATGGTTACATTTAAACATTAAAAAAAAAAATCTAAAACCTTTTATTTCTAGACATATTACCAGCACAATCTGTACCAGAATTAATGACTATTGATTAGGACAGCATAACTCAATTGTGGATGCTCTTTCTCTGGAATATTCCTTAAGAAATTAAGCCTTTGCTATAAATAATGTTTAAAAATAGTGAGAATAGTACACTTGATTTCAAAGACTATGTACTACAGGCCAAAGAGTTTATTAATTAGTGGATTAAAAGTTAAATCAATTCAGCACAACGTACATCAAAGATGACTTGTGCCCTAATGTTCTCACAGCAGACTGCACAAACCTCTGCTTTTGTGGTTTTTTCTGTACCTTTAGATGTAGCTTATACTTATTCCCACAGTATGAGAATGTTTATGAAAAGACTGAACGACCTCATACAACTGTCTATAAATAAAGAAGGAGTAGCCAGAAAAGAAAAGTTTTTAATTGTAAATGGAAAGAGGGAGGCAGATGAAACAAGTAATTATTAAAAAAAAAAATAAATTCTGTGAAAAGTAAAGGCAAAGACAAGAAAGAACAAAGATGTAAAATCGTTACAGCTAAAGTATTTTGTTGAGCATTCCTTGCTGTTTTCCAATGCCAAAGAGCTTAACCATTGAAGGTGGTCCTTTTCTCTCTGTACTACAGCTAGAAAGAATGCTGTGTCACTGCTGACAAGCTGCTGTTCTCAGAGGTGCCCAGATGAAAGTCCCATATAAACTGATTTTGAGCCTCACTTTAATATGACATGACCTTAACCACTCTCAGTTTCAGCATCTGAAGCTGTCCAGCCCAGTTCCTTGCTCCTTGAATGGTCATGCTCCTTAGCAACTGGCATTTGGAAGTACCTGAAACTGTGCGGTATTATTAGTCAAATGAATCACACTGGCAGATTTACTAGGGCTCCCAAACTAGAGAGGGGGAAATGAGAGCACAAAGAAGAGAGTATAATCTGCTAGTTTAGATTTTTAAGCAGTACTGAAATCAGCAACAGGTCTAACACCTTAGAAATCATTTAAACTAACAGAAGTCCTCCTAGGGGTAATTCTCAAAAAAATATTCCCTTTTAAGTTCAAAGGTCTGGAATATTTATGTCTGAAAAATCAACTCATTTACAAATGTAACTGCAGTAGTGAGTCACCATTATTATAATTAACACAACTTTTAGAGGGGATCCATCGTCCTGATGTACATTTTAAAAGAATGGAGGCACTCTTGAATAGCTTTAGTGAAAAAACATCCTAAATATACCTGAATAGAATTAGGATCTAAAGGAACAAGGCTTTCAGGAAAGTCTGAGATACTGCCTGTGATGAGATCCCTTCTAACAGGTTCACTTAAGGTTTCAAAACACTGGATCCAAATATTTGGCAGATCAGTCAGAGGAGAAATCTTCTTTAATGATCCTTTGGGAAGGAAGACAGGGCTTGCAGTGAATTTGGTACTTTTGGGTATATTACCTACATTCCAAGAAAGAGTATTAAATACTGAAAGGACCTAAGAAAGTACAGTAATTTCACAGTTATAAGCCGCACCTGATTATAAGCCACACCTCCCAGTAGCCGGGTAGACCGGGGGATTTGTACATTATATAAGCCGCACCAAATATAAGCCGCACTTTCCCCCCTCCCCAAAGCGAGGATCCATGTGTAACAAAGTAACAAATTAGTAACAGAATCACTGCCAGCTGGGTTTGGTATCAGGTGCTCAAGTTGCAACAGTTTTCATAGAACAGCCAAGCCCAGGCACCCTCCCGGCCAGCTTTCACTTCCAGGTTGGCATTTCACTGGGATTTGTCCATAGATAAGCCTCACCTGAATATAAGCTGCACTACTGGGGTAGGCTGGATTCTTCAATGAAAAAGGTGTGGCTTATAATCGTGAAATTACTGTAATTGTGAATTATAGTCCAATGCATGGCTGTCTCAGAAAGGAGCCCATCAAAGCCTTTTAAATCCCAGCACATGGGTTGTGAGTTGGCAGAGAATGCCAGTTTTTTCCAAATCACAGCAAAATGAAGATCTCAAAAGGTCAGATACAGGCAGTATTAAACAGAAGAGCAGCTGAGAGCATCAAGCCTCTTAAGTGGTATAAGAAATGTCAGTGTTCTTATTTACACTAGTGGAAATTTGCAGAGTCTATGAAAACTACAAACTAGGCAAAAGGAAAGGGGGAATGACAACTAGTCTGGAATAGTGTTTTTCTAACAGGGGTTTTAAAAATATAAAGACTGTAGCATCCTTTAAATCATAGTAAGGCATTAAAATGACAGTAAGGAAACAGCATCAAATACTAGAAGGACGTACGGAAGCCCACTTATAGACAGAAATGCCAATGATACACTGAGAAAACTGACACCAACACAGCAACATTGTACTAAAACCCAGAAATGTCCACTGTCTGGTGTTCCACTAATAAGCACATAGCAGCTCTGCAACATTTCTACTGATCACCTTCTTGGCAAACCACTAGTTTTTTCAGTGCCAAGATTTTAGGTAGATGATTTTAGAGATACAAATATATGCTCTTAAAGTGAAACATATTCTGGAGAGAAATCTCCGTCTGAGATGTTCAGTCATTCCATTTTCTCGACAGATCAAATAAAAAGAAAAGCCATTTGCTATTACAAAATACCTGCTGGCATCTGAAAATAAACTAGAAGAAAATCAGGATAAATGAGACTATAGGCAAACAACCCTTTGAAGAGAATAATGATGTGATAAATAAGAACAACACATTTCCAGGCCATTGAGATACTTCAAATGTAAGAAAAGGATTGAGTGCGGAGGCCGAACTAATGGGAAAAGTTTAAATGAATCCCAAGAAAAACATGACCAAATATTCTGAATGATATGAGTAACTGACCTGTTTAGACCTAGAGGAAATCAATGACTGGCAATTTAGATAGATAATTAAAGTGATTTACAGGTGCAACTTCTGCTCCATTTTCACATCAACATCACAGTGAATTGAGACCATTTTGAGTCAAGATTATTTGGATTATATTTTTAGCTTTAAGAGAGAAGTATAGCAGCTGAAGTACCTATTCCTGATGTGATACCCAGGAACACAGACTTAATTCAAGTCCAATTACAAAATAGTAATACTAAGAGGATAAGATTGGACTTCTTCACTACAGTCTTCTTGTTTTACAGCCTGTTCTGATCCCTGTGAAATTTCTTCATTTTCTAAAAATGAGGAAGCAAGATGAAATTTCCCTAAGACGGAATTATTATTGATAGAAGCTTAACATTTTGTTTGTTGAGTCCATAAATGCAACTTTAACTAGCAGTAATTACTGTAATTTAAGTTTCTGGTCTTTAAGACCATTTCAGTTTGATAAATGCCCACATGCTACTGTCTAAAGACTATTCTGTTTCCCCCAAGACCAGATGCACGCAATTTAATAAGCTGTCTGCAATAAACACCAGTGATTCAAAATAGTTACAAATAGCAGGAAGAATTATTTCATCATTTCGGGAACCAACCTTCTCACCTTCTTTTGGAGTGAGTATAATCTGTTGAAGAGTAGCTGAAATAACAAACTTGAGAATATAAATATCCCACTACTGACAAGTTGCTGACACAGAAACCAGCTAAGATCTGTGACTTTCTCCTTTACATTCATTAGTCAAGGTTAATAGCATAAAATTTACTGGGTCAATCAAAGACTAATGCTAACCTAGTCAGAGGTCTATGGAAGAATACTATGAAAATGCTAAAAACAATCTGAGTTCCTCTTAGATAACAAATGGAACCAGAATCTTGTTACTTGCAGGATATTCCTAAACTTATTTCTTTATGTTCATATACCGCACAAACAGGAAAATATGAAAGTTACTGATGTCGGCAAGGGAAGGATTATAAAGAACTATTCCCCTTAATTATAAAACAGACAGTAACTCTGTCATGAAAATGCAAGCCCTTTTAGTATCACCACCTGAAAATTAGTATTAAATGGCAATAACAAATGTACTTAGCATAGGTACAGTAATTTCGCAATTATAAGCCGCACTTGATTATAAGCCGCACATCCGGGTAGCCAGGAAGACCACAGGATTTGTCCATATATAACCCACACCGGAATATAAGCCGCTTTTTTTTTTTTTAATTTTTTTTTTTTTTTTTTTTTTAAGCAAGGATCCACGTGCAACCAAGCAACAAGTTAGTAACAGAATCCTGTGATTGCGGGGTTTGACGTCAAGTTGCTCAATTTGCAAACAGTTTTCACAGACTGGCAAAGCCTTTAAACACAGCCCCAGGCGCCCTCCCCCTGCCGTGGGCCCCAGCACGCCCGCCCCCAGCGCTAGCTGCTGTGGTTCCCTGCCTGCTCAGCAGCGGCTCCCATCGCAGTGCGAAGCCGGTGGCTCGCCCCCTCGCTGCGCGCTTGATGCTGGCCGCCTGCTGCCTCCTCGCCGCACGAAAGCGGCTCCGGCTCCCCGCCTGCTTGGCTGCGGCAGCAGCTCCCCGCGCCGCGCAGCAGCCCCAAGCCGCGGTGCTGTGTGGCAGCGCTCCCCCGCTGCCCAGCCCGCCCGTGGCTCCATCACCCTGTGAAGCCCGCTCCCCACCTGCCCCCCGCCTGCCTGGCTGCGGCTCCACGGCAGCTCCCTGGCCAGCCGTGGCTCCACGGCAGCTCTCTCCCTGGCCGGCTCACACTTCTGGTCTGGCATTTCGCCAGAAATTGTCCATAAATAAGCTGCACCTGATGATCAGCCACACTATGGTGCAGGCTGGATTCTTCAATGAAAAAGGTGCAGCTTATAATCATAAAATTACTGTATTTTAATTTGCACCTGCTTTAAAGCATATATGCCTGAAAAAACCCAGATTTTTCCACTTTTTGTGCATCTTAATGAGACTGTTCTCCAACACAGAATACGCATAAGAGTTAAATTTTCATTATGCATCTATGCACGTTCTGGAATGTAATGATCTTATCTGAAAGCAGTGTACTGCAGTAATGAACAAAACTGAGATGACCTAAGATTCTTGAATAGAGGTAGTCAGGAACATCTTGGGAAGACATCCATTTTCTGGCAACTGAAACGTTTTTGCCAAAGTCTGTCTTTTCCTCATTTCCCTTTCTCTCTTTTCCCTCTTATGCCAAAAAAAAAAAAAAAAAGAAAAAAAAAATAATCTAAGTTCTAGAATAAAGTTCTGGATCACAAACAAAGAATAGACAACTATTCTCTAATTGGACCTTATTTAAAACAATACATCAGTCCAAGGACCTAAATCATGCATAGGAAAAATTACTTCGATTTTTCCCCCTTTCATAAAAATGCTCTGACATGCCTCTCTCTCTTTTTTCCTGCCTATTTTATCTGATTGCTTCTCCCAATCTTCAACTTTGTCTTTTTTCCTTACCCATAGGAAATTTCTGATCTACTGTTTTCCCTCACTCATTACTAAGGAAATTAATGTCAAAATAATGAATTTTTCTGTCAAACATCACTCCTACTTTGTCACCAGCCCTTAGGAAATCTAGACTCATTTCCAGCTTTGCTTTAGACAACACCATGACCTTGACTAAGTAATTTGATCTCACTCCAACCCTATTTTGCACTGTATGTGAAAAGAGCCATAAAGATCTTCAGCCTCCCTCACATAACTCAGTTCCGGGCTTTTTGGGCCAAGAATTGGAGCTTACTACAAAGCCGTGCAATGCCTAATAAACATCCAGACACAAAGGTAATGCAAATAAATGCAGATTATGTTCTACAGTGCAAGGTAGTTTTTAGTTAGCTGCTGAGGGGCACAGCAGTTACCAAAGTACAGCCACCACTTTCAGTACCTGCTTACAGGCTTTTGGAACCCTAAACGAAGTCGATCAGCAATCTCATATTATAGCTTTTGATGCAGAAATTAATTTATAAAACGGCTATGGAGTTCAAATCCCCCCAAACTACCGACAGATAAGATATCAGGCTAAATGCAATATTACAGGAACTGTTACTCTCTAACATCATCTTCAACACTCCCTTTGCCATGAGAGTATGATACCCTTGGGGAAAATTTATTTAAATAATCTGAAACGAATAGTAGGACTTGAGAAAAAGCACCGATTCACAAACAGATTGCAAATCTTCTGTACACTGACTTACAATGGCATGAGTTGTAATGGTTGAATTTATAGGAGATGACTATCCACAACTTATATCTGACTGATAATAGCTTGCATTCAAAGTCAGGATCTTCACCTCTGTAATTGACTGTTTCTTGCTATGCTGCAAATTGAGTGGCAAAGGCACTTCCCTTTCCATTGTCTTCCCTAAAGATTAACATTTAAACCATTTATTCCACAGCATATATATTCTGATCAACTTGAGCATAATGTGAACTAAATATTTCAGAAAATAATTGAAAAGGAAAAATTTAATGATAAAAAAACATGAAAAACCCACACAGAAAATAAAACCACAAAAAATTCCATCAAGAATCACTGAGGCTTGAAGACAAGCCCATTTCAAAAATCAGTTCATTTTTAAAGCCTAGTAGAACCCTTGCCTGCAGTCTGAAAAATGGCTCAATCTTTAAAGTATTGCAAGGTCTTTTGAAACCTACCAAATGCTATTGCAAATAAAGGACTGATACTAGAAAGCCCTCAAACTGTAGCTTGGTAGCAAAAAACCACTCTTCAGTCCAATTTATATTTCTTCTTAAGGGAAAATGGCAAATCTCAGACTAGAATTACACACCACTGTGACAGTTAAAATAGAACTCCAGAATAACCAAAATCCTGCTGTTCACATTCAGGACTAAATTAGACCTGGTAAAACAATCAGTTTCTTATATCAAACATTTCACTTCTATTAATGCTTCATGAGGTGAAAAACACAGCAAAGGAAACAACACAAGAGTGCTCTTAAAATAGCAATGTATTTTTCTCCTAGAAAAACTATCATGTCTATAACTTACACATGGATTGAACTTGGCAGCATGAGCATCTGAAACAGGCTCTGGGGTTTGTAATGCCACTCTCATGCATTGCTACAAGTTAATATTAGTAAGAATTCCAGAAGAGCATAGGAAAAACTGCATCCACTTTCCCTGAAGAATACATAGTACATTCAGAATCTTTTGTCAGAAAAGTGCGTGGACTTTTCTTGATATTCCAGCAGCTGCATTTTTTCGTTTTAATTTCAGTCAATTTTTTTAGAAATTAGCAAACCTGAGAATTAATGCAACATGAAACCACAGACCACTGCAACCAGAGTAAAAGATATTACTAGGAAATCAATGTTACACCTTACTCTGGAGATTTCCTTCTATTAAGCTAAATGTAAAGCAAGTCAGTAACATCTGATTTGTGTTTTGTATATTTTTTGCACAAAAGAAGTCATCTTTTGCATTACTGAAAACATTCATGTAGAAGCATATTGCTTCCTATTATCAAATAGTACAGAGCAAGGCTAAATCATACAAGGAGAACAGTAAAACAGATACTTCTGACTGCTCTCTAGTCATAATTCCTAGAGTGAATGGCAGGAAATCTGGAACATTGGTGTGAACTCAAGCCTGTCCTTAATTCTGTCACACTGACAAGGCTTTTTGCTCTGGTTCTCCTATGCAAAGAAGAATTTCAAACTGATGCACTCGTAACACATGCTTCCATTCAATCCTTCCTGTGGTGGACTTCTGACAGATTATCTGTTCCACCAGGAGATACGCAAAATCACAGGAGAAGGACGTAAAGCAGAAAGGCAGATTTGGAAGTCACCTAAAATATGCCAAGCAAGTCCCTGATATCCCAAAATAGTAAATACAAGAGTGATAGAGCAAACAAGATGAGCCCCTATGCACTGCCCATGCCCACTGCCTCTGGCTGGGAAATTTCCATTCAAACAGCCAGTCACCCTTGGCTTTGAAACAGAGTGGCCAAATCCAATACAGTGGGTCCTGAAATGCCACTTTCCCTAAGCTACACCTGGGCATTGCCTATACCTAAATGGCACAGATCAAAACCTGGAGTACTGGTACAGCTGGACTAACTAAGGACATAAATCCACCAGATGACAGCAAGTGTTAGGGCATTACCAGATGTCAGAGAAGACTACTCCCAAGTTGCAAAATAAATACTTAGAAAGTTTATTTAAAGCTGAAATAACTCATACCAAGCAGATAATCACCATGACATATTCCCTCGTAACAAATATGCCTTTATATGTCATTGAAAAATGGCTTCACAAATTTTCAAGTTTAATCACTTATTTCTTCTTATACTTTAAAAAATAACTTCTGTTTTAAAGGACTCCAAAAACACAACATCAAGAGTTACAATAAATGTCCTCAATCCCTTCACAACATACATCACATTTATTAATTTTTTTAAACTGGCACATCTCCCTACTTTTGACTCAACCACTAGCAACTTCTGCTTACAAGAACGAAGTCTAAGGTCATGGTAGTAGGAAAAAGAGCTCTCTTCTCTCTCTTCTGTGTTACAATCTAGTTTTCAGTCTCATAATGACTATAGGTTAAGCTTCAGCTAAATGACTATCATCCCAAATTTCAAAACATGAAATTAGAAATTAAAGAAAAAAACCCACTACATTATGAGCAAATTGTCATTGAAAATAAAACCCTTCTTGTGCCCATTTTCTTGACCATGCACAAAGAGTGAACAAAAAAGCCACTCTGTGCTCTATGTGTTGCTTGAATCTTAAAATGTAGTAGATTATCATCACCCCAGGATAGTATACACCTACATATTTCCTGGAGAGAGACGTTTTGTTTTGTTTCATTTGCTGTTAAAAAGTTTGTGAAAATAATTAAAAAGCTTAAAAGAAATACCATCAAAGTGATATTTTAGAGGAATCACTACGTGCTCCCTGCCATTTTATCAGAAAACTCAACCATAATGCTGATTTAATTGAAAGTATTCCTGTTTAAAATTGTAATTACAGCTTACTATGAATTAGAACTAGATGTGACTAAAATTAACCATTTCTCAAAAAAAGAAAAACTTTATAACATTCACTGTGAGGGAAGATATATGGCTAAAGATTCAAAGATAATGAACATTAGAAAGAATAGTTTTAGGGACAGAGAGGGGTGCATATGCAGACTCTATGCTGTTCAACAACATTTCTCTTACATCATGTTTTCAAATAATCTGCAGAATAGTATTTGTCTTGAAGAACAAGCAATAGTTCCACAGAATTGCCATCTTGAAAATTGTCAGAACTCCTTTATTTTTTTACTATTTGTAGTTTCTTAAGGCCAAACAGTTGATGTATTCCAAATTAATAATACAGAGCTGCTAGTACTGCTACCCAAGCAAATGGTATGCTTTTATAAGGACTGTGCATTCTACTCAATTTTGAGTACCTGAGTTCAACAGAACTAGGAGCCTTGCAGAGCACCTCTGGTCTGGACAAGAGCTCTTGTTGACATTTGGAAGGGTGACAGAGCACTGACTGTCCCTCCAAAAACACCATTCTGTGTGTGAGGGAAATCCAGACACACAAAAGACAAAATACTTGTGTGCACTGATACCCAGTTGAGATCATCACAGATTTAGAACTGCAGCCTCTACCCGACATCAGTTGTAATAATTTAGTAATAGAAAACTTGGTTTTCTCAGTTGTACATAAACTATGTATAATGTTTATTCCTAATTCAAAATAACAAATATTTCCATGTATTTTGTTTTTCATAGCTACCTGGGTGAGCAACAAATAGGATGAACTACAGCCAGATGCAGGGGGAAGGCTAGCACAAATCCTGTGAATCACAGTGCTGCTGACCTTTTTGCAATTCTAGATAACTACTGCTGGCATGCTCAGGTACACTGGATCTTTCAGGATTCAGCCCTATAGCAGCTGTAAGAGCAAACTACATCAGTTTAATAGAGATTGTGAAGAAAAATCTAGAAAACCTATTCCTGAGGGCTGCATAATATTTTGTGATCCCTGTTATTTCATTGCCTATAAAAAGTATAGGCACACCAGAACAGAACAAGGGCGTTCTCTTAATTTATCTTTTGATGCCCTCGTTTGCTATTTAACAGCATATGACTGCAATTATTCATGCTCTTATTCAGACTTGCAGGTTTAAATCACTCACTTTTCATCCTATATACAAATAATTCAGACCCTGACAAGATTGTTATATTTGTTTGTAAGCACGTTTTTCC
Organism: Sialia sialis; assembly: GCA_009812075.1. Taxonomy (NCBI): domain Eukaryota; kingdom Metazoa; phylum Chordata; class Aves; order Passeriformes; family Turdidae; genus Sialia; species Sialia sialis. Next base: position 7,111,889 of record VRYO01002778.1, on the reverse strand, counting down.
TTGAAACATTCCTTCCTGTTTTGACAGGAAATTGAAAATCAGCATAGTATATAACCCATATTTTGAGCCTCTAAAGGGCATTAAGAATGTATTTTTCTTATAAAATTTACCCTGAACTGAACTTCCATTCTTTGTGCTCAGTAATCCAGAAAAGGGGAGAAAAAAAAAAATCTGAGTACTTTACTGCTATCTCCTACTTTCTCTTTCAGAGAAATGGACTATGATATGAATTAATCATTCCCTGCACAAAAATTACACAGGAAAAAGAAACGTAATCTTATTTTACCTGATATCCAAAAGGAAAATAAATTTCAAAAAATAATTCATTTGCTCGTTTTTTGACAAAGTTTCTTCAGCAAATATTTTGTATAAAACAGACTGTCTGACATATCATGAAAAGCATATTAAAAGTTCAGCATTCATCACAGAAAACATTGTGTCAACAGGTTTCTTATATTTAAATCTAGTGCCTGTTATTTTAAGTGTCCATAAATGTAGGTATCCTGGCAGCTAAACAAGAACAAATCTTTAACCACATAGCCAGAACCAAACATATGTAGACCTCTGGAGATTAAACTCCCTACTTTAAATGTAATCGAGAAACAAGTGACTAGACCTATGGGAATAGCAAGTACCATGTTGAAGATAGCCAGTGCAACTTAAAAACCAAACAGCCTTAACAGCCACCTAAATTATCCGGCAGATCTGACCAACTGTACCTCCAGCATATTACAGAACTAATTTTTTAAAAACTACATCGCAATTTCTCCTAAAGGACAGAACCACCTGTATTTTATGCTACAATATCAGGTTCAAAACTACAGCTCTACTAAATTAAGATGAAGCACTTCAGTCTAATAAGAAACCCTAAGGTTAGTACATCTCAGAAAAAAGGAGATCTGACTGTATAAACTGCTTGTGTTTTCACGTGTTACCCTTCTAACCCTGGTCCAAATGTGCTCCAAAGATAAGGCAAAATGTCAGCTCCTCTTCTCTCCCACACTCTGAGCTCCCAGATTCTCTCACTTACTTCTATACCATTGGATTGCTCCAACTTAATGGTGGCAGATGAGCACAGCACCCAAGGCATCACTACAACCAGAGTGCTTCAACCCATTAGAGCACAGAAAGTAGCTGCTGGCCAGTAATCCCCACTTCCTTTGTGTCAGAGCTGCAGTCAGTCACCCACGAAGAGAGAGGAGCAGATTTGACGGTGACCCTTTCAATAGGAAGCTTCTAAATAGGAGCTTTCTGTCACTTCGGCTGACTTGATGTCTGTTCCACGAGGTGTTGCTGCCAATTTCACTGAGGCAACTGATTCACAACCCTGAGACTGGGTAACACAGATGGTCCCATCCTGCACCTATACCTGGTCTCCTGGATGTTCCCAGTTTGACGTGTGTAACATGACAGCATTACATACCACAGTTTCCAAACCATTGGTCAGTCCTGGCCTACTGTATGGAAGAAAACTGGAGATTCACCAGAGCTACTAAGGATGCATCAAAAGTACATAAAACCACCAAGGATTACAGAATGAGAAATTAACAGAAGCCCCAGAAGCAACATAAATTGAAATGCGTGCACATGCCCCATCTTAAAAGCCTGGAAGGTTGTATAGGACAAATCTAAACAGTATGAAATTTTCTTGGTCAAAACTCTCCTAAAACATATCAACTAGTGAGGCACACCTCTTCCTGGCCTGTCAAGTTACAGTCTCTCCTTTGTTCTGTCCTACAAAGCTAAAAAATTGCTTTGTAACAAGATGAGATGTCTTGAGTTCTAGCACTTTAGGCATTCAGAAAAACAAACTAAAAACCCACTTTACATCTACCACCCAATGGATCTGTATCTTAAGTACAATCAGTCAATGAGCAGTGTTCTTAAAATCAAACCTCAAAATCAGAAGACAACCCTTATGAGATGGATTAGGATTCCAGAAAAAGTTACTTTGGGTACATTTAGCTAGTTGGAAAAAATGAAAGAAGGAAAAAGAAGAAAGAAGAAGAAAAAAATAGATCAAAAGCAAATACAGTTTAATTGCAGTGCACAACACAGAAGTTGATAAGCAATCTGTAGTGATATGACTAGGTTAACCACTGGAACACTGCTAGCTTCCTCAGCAAGTTTCAAAGCACATTTACTAAATAAGATAAATTTAAAGGCGTAAACATGTTGCTATGAAACCATCAATGTATCACAGTAAAATAATTAGCATAATTACAGTAATTTCATAACTATAAGGCACATCAGATTATAAGGTGCACTTCAGGGTTGGTGGCAAATTTCCGAACTTTGTCCATATATAAGGCGCACTGGACTATAAGGAGCACTTTTTTTTTTTAGTAACGGAATCACGCGATCATGGGGTATATTGGCAGGCGCTCAATTTGCAAACATTTTTCATGGATTGGCATAGCCTTTAAACGCAGCCCCTGGCGCCCTCCCAGTGCCGTGGGCCCCGGCACTCCCACCCACCCCCAGCACCAACTGGCGCAGCTGGCACAGCTCTCGCGGCTCAGTTCCCACTTCCAGGTTGGCAAATTTCCAAACTTTGTCCATATATAAGGCGCACCGGATTATAAGGCGCACTTCCGGCTTTCAGTCAAAATTTTAGGCTTTAAGGTTCGCCTTATAGTCGTGAAATTACTGTATTTTCAGTCTTTTTAATAATCCAGTAGTAGCAACAGTAGTTTTGGAGAATTGCTTTAAGCACTATGAGGACAGAAGATAAAAACCCCACCTAACAAACAAAAAAACCCATAAAAAACCTTCAGAGTTAAATAAATATGCATTGTTGAATTTATCACCAATATGCAGAGAGAAAGAAGCCAAGTGAACATCTTTCCTAAAACATTTGTTTTTTAAGACAGCTAATACTTAGTTTTTAAAATGGCTCCTACGTATTGTAACATACAAATATCAAGATATCACGTATCAATGAAATACTGCAAAAATTGAACACTGCATGTTCCTGGAATACAAGATAAAGCCAGAAACATTGGCACAGGAAATCAGGACTCTGTGTACCAGAAAATAAAAAGTAATGCTAGGATTCACAGCACTGACAGAACCATTATAGTCATAGGTTCAATAGGAAGCCAGAAACACTTCCATACAGAAAGGCAAACAAAAATCTGGGAGTAATCTTTTCTGCATCCCCAGAAGAACAAAACTAGATGTAGTAACACTGGAGGTTCTTCAGTGTGCTGGAACAGGCACACACCATCCTTGAACCTGCATTTATTTGGAATGTCTAAGTCAGACTTAATATGATCTGTGGTTTCCTCTACAAAAACAAACTAATTGCAACAGTACTTACAAAAATGTCAGAGTTCCTAAAAGTCATTTGGATGTTTACAGACTTGCTCTTTTCTTATGAAACTGAAGAAATTATTGGCATCACAAAATACATGCTCCAAGCACCATTTCAAACACTGGAGTACCTGAAGGATCTTTACAGGTTGCCAGATGTGCCACTCCAGGAATTTTCCCATCTTCTGGAGCTGCCTCCTGAGGTCACACCAGATAGCGTGAATATCATGAACTGGGTCTTCAGGAATTTTAACAAATGGAGACCTTGAAGAATTCTGATTTTATCATATTGAAATAGAAGTAAGGAGATAAGCTCAAAGAAACATTAAGTGCTCCACTTGCTAATAAAACAAATATTTGCAGCCCACAGATGCTTGCTTATTTCTACAGCAGAAGTATGCTACTTGGCTTTATACAGTCAAGGTCAAACACATCTTACTACAAGTTTAAAAAGTAGTTAAGAGAAAATTTAAATTTTAAGTTTACACTAAGATTTCATTAAATAATAACATTCAAGGTCAAATGCAAAAAAAAAAAAGGAGGGGAGTAAGCATTACATTTTTTTCCTTTCACCGATACAAGCATAGGTCAAACTCTTCCATTTTTAGCTAGCAGTTCTACATTTATACACCTAAACTGAGTTGAAATGGTCTAATAATTTTTCTACAATTTCCATACTAAAACCTGACAAAGAACTTATGCAAAGGGTAAAGTAAGAAACCTCAATCAACCAACCACAGAAACATGGGGTCTTATACGAGCATGTGCCAGAAAGTTTGCAAAAAGTATTGTGTAGGTCAGATAGGTGCTCAAACATTATTGCCCATTTTACGAATTGTTTAATCCCTGCCTCTTTCCATATACAAAAGAATGAAATCAACTTTCCACATTTATATAGAAAAGACAAGCAAGATAATTTTTTTGATCTGGTTGTGTTCCTACTATCATTAGCAGAAGCTTGAGCATTTATTTGGTTGGGTGAAAATATCCTGGTCTTATTGGTCTGGAATCTAGATCACTGGATTGGGCTGCTGAATATATCAACAAATCCAATTAGTGGGTAAAAGCACCGAACGACTTTTCAGTCACAAATCTGCAGAATTTCAGCATGTTCCACTCTCACCAAATGAAAGCACCTTCATATGAAGCAGATGTAAGGCTGAGAATGAAATTAAAACCACACTTACACTGCAATATGTAATATATAGTGACACATTCTCATCTTCCTGATCCCTCAAATCCATCTAGTCTTTCAATATAATAAAATTATATTATTAAATTTCCAACAGTTCATTTAAAATGCCTTCAAAAGTTTAAAGCTGTGTATAAATCTGGCCCATTAATATTTGTTGGTTGAGCACTTGTTTAAATTAATATAACTGAATTTTCCTTACAAGCTGTCTCTATGCTTTATCATAACAACACAGGGCAAGAAAGTGTCTTCCTGCTTCCAAAATCTCAAAGCTACTTTTTTCTCCCTGCATCAGGCAAAAGGTAGGATTACTAAAGTTATTTTAACCAAAATTAATCAAGGCAGGAAAAATGAAGACGATTAAGAGACAGTGAGGGATTCTGACATCAAAACAAGTGCTAAGGGCATTCAACTTGAAAATGAAAGACAAAGGGTTAAAATTCAGGTGTTCTGCCCTGCATGGACATGAGAAATAAAATAACTAAGTTACATCCTGTATGATTCTCCTAACCACTCCCTGTAATTCCACTGTGTCTCAATTCTGCTTTTACTATAAGCAGCATTGGTGTAGCTTATTTAAGCATGTACCTGGTATGCACTAACCATGCAAATTATTCACCCTGCTTTACAAATATTACACCTGGAATAAACTCTCAAATAATCAGTAGGTCTCTGCCCAAGGTACAGTCACACAGGAACATTTTGCTGCTTGCCAGAACTCACATTTGTACAAAGAACCCCCTATGAGACTAATAGCACAGTGTAATGGAATTTGCGACTTTTATCATAGAGGGGAAAATAAAAAAATATATGAATTAGCATTTTGGCTTGGAAGACATTTTGTCAAAAACATCTCATAACTAGTATCAGGAAGAAATGTTTTGAGCAAGATAACCCTCAACAATCTCAATTTCAAAGATTTATGAGATTATTGAATAAATTAATCTGACTTGCTCAAAGCTGTACAGTCTATTTCATCAGCATTCATTTACAGGCATTCTGGGATAGTTTACACATATACAAGGAAATACAACAGATTCAAATAATTTAGATCCACATTACATGGAATGGTAAAGCATATTAGCATTTTAATTTTATAGATCTAAGCCAGAGTCTTGCAACTTTCAAATATATTCACAAAAGGCAGAAAACCAAAGAAAACAAATCCCTTCTTCACATTGCAAAGCAGCTGCAAAGCTTTTCTGCTGAGCTCTCTCACCCTGTTGCTGACATGAGCCCTGAAAACAGTCTTCCCCATACAGATTACGAGAAAATCTCTGCATTACCTATCAGATAACTATTTAAATTTTCTATCATACCATGTGCTTAGAAACAATTTGTGGTTTGTAATCTTCAATGTGTGTGAAAGAAAATTAGTTCACACAATTTGTAAAAAACAGAGGCATTTTTCCAGTCCAAGCCATGCTTGCAAACTTCTAAACTCATTTATACTGAGAAGCAATTACAGTGGTATGACAGCCTTAGCCACAACAACTTGAAAAAATGCAGCATCAAATTAATTATGTTTCTTTCCAATATTAACTACCTGAAATTGAGATTAAACTGAATAGGTAGTGTAGAATAGAAAACTCATGTTCATATAGCTATTTTGAACATTTTATAAAATTAGCCTCTGTTACTCATTTAGCTTTGAAACTCTTCTACCAGTTGTATGACTACAGATTTATGAATCAAAATCTGAACGTTTTACAGATTTTTACCCTACCCTTGCTCACTGGAAGAGTCCTTAGAGAAAAATATGCCCATTTTAAAACACAAATGAAAAACACTCTTCTATTTTTTAAAGGAACAGTGAAATAGAAACACACTTATCTTCTGTAGTTAAGTAATGAAGATGTTATTTCTGTGTGCAATAAAAGCCAGTAAGTTGTTCATGGACTAACTCAAGTGACTGGCAATTACAGAGCCAGCATTCCAAATATACAAATCAACCACACTGATTCAAGATAATGAATAAAGACCTTAATATTTTTCCTCTGATATAAAATAAAACAGTAGATTAGAGTTGAAATAAGACATTTCTTTAGCTTGAGTCTGTCACCTTTAGTTGAACTGTATGTAACATTTCAACCCTCAAAAAAATCCCATTAATTTTTCCAAATTGGGCTTGGGAGCAGTTGGTGGGAAACAACAATAGCAGGAGCTGAACCACACCTTGCTGTAGAATCACAGTGGGTATCCCTGTCTTGTAATTTTTTTTTCCCATACTTTCATAAAGTGACTAGCCATTGGAAAATGTATTAGGTATCTGTACACTAAATCAGATTCAGGACAGGAATGTTAACTCTCTATATTCCTTGCCCAAATGGAGACTTGGTGGGCCAGAGGGGAGGGGGTGAGAAAGGTAAACTCTCCGATAAACTGAGTGATTTGACAATCTTTCACAATTTTAAAAAAGAAGAAAAAAGAAAATCAAAGATTTGTGATGGAATGATTGTTAAGCAAGGAGGCACAGCAGTACTTCATTAGAAAATAAAAATTTTTGGTAGAAATTATCTATATACAGATAGATTTTAATTTTTGATCGTTATCTATTAGAAAGTAAATTTTTTCTGTATTCAGATAGATAAAGAAACATAAATAGTATTTCAAAAGACATCTATACCAGTCTGTAAGTGCACCCAGATAGACAGCAGCTCTATTTTAAGCACGGTTATTTAAAACCTGCTTGCACTCTTTACTGTTAACCTGGTTCACAGTATGTCTTCATTATATTTATCTGATGATTTCATTCACTCCTTATTGCTTATCCATACAAAATTCATCATTGAAATTATTTAGCAATTTAAATAAAAGCTGTTTTTTCAGTTTTAACAAGGTCACACTTTATAAGCATTTGTAGTCAATGCAAATTTTTAAATAAACTTACCAAAGGAAAACATTAGAATTTCAAGACAAAGTAACAATGCTTCCCAAACCTACATATTTTGCATAAAAAGATACAGACTTCTGCTTTATATCTTTTCAAAAACCCATTTAAGTAATGGGTAATTAAAGTAAATAATCCCTTGGCCAGAGTCTTCTAAAAGCCACTGTATTCATGTTCTGGTAAATGTAATGATCAGTTAAAAAATAATGGGACAAATCGTGTTCATTTCGGAAAGAGAAGTTGCAGCTAACTGTCAGATAAAAAAATCATTCACCTATACAGATAGAGAGAGTTTGATCTATGCAACTGCATTTTTTACCTGTTTGGGTATGTTTTCAGCGTTATTTTCAGTCTGACCTGACATTCCTTGGCTTGAGCTGTTGTAACATTGTTTCCAGCATATGGGCATGAGCTTTCAACGCACAGACTTTGTAATGAAAGCACCTGGCTCACAGGCAAGAGAACATGACTTAAAGAGATAAATTAGTTTACTAGTAAGTGCCCTCAGATAATCCTCTTCAGAAAATGGGATTGTAGTTTTTAACCAATGTCCTGCTTTTGATTTATCTGACATTCAAAACAAACTGCTGTTCGCTCTGTCAAATACCTATACTTAAATATACATGTGGGTATACACATGCATGTCTATCTATATATGTACATATACCCATTTATGTTTACTGTGGGTTACATTCTCTTTTTAATTTCCTGAAAATTAGTCCTATTAGCATATAGGATTTTAATTAATTAATTTAAAATTATATTTTCCTTGAGAAAATAGTTTTTAATAATTTAGTCATGTTTTCACAGAAGATGCCTGATAAATTATGCCATTTGAATTTTCAAAATAATGATAATAGAATAGTCTTTACCTATCTAATGCATTTTAAAACTAGTATGTTCCCAGGTATGATATACTTTCCTAGTAATTATCAACTGTTCTAAAGGAATTCTTTATCTGTTAAATATGCCTTTATTCTCAAAAATATTTTAACCATGAGAAGCTTGAAAAAAAAGAACTAATGAAACCAGCAGTAACAGCATCACTCAGTGCAGTGGTGCTTGGTTTGGGTGCATAACACATAAAGGAGAGTAAAGGAAGTCTCATTCACACAAGGAGTTAAGTACATCCCCAACTATCCCACACCTATCAAAGTCAGTGCAAATTAAAACTTTCATTACAACAAACGGAATAAATGTAATATATTTTCATATATTAGATATTAATAAAATTACATATAAACACATATATTGAGGAGATTGACTGATACTATTGGTTTATTTGAAAGCTTGATTGGCATATTTAAGGCTTGATTGCCAAACTACTCACCAACTACTATTAAACATAACTCACTTTCAAATTTCTAGGAGTGAAATATATATTTGGACTGCATTCAAAACTGCATGGCAAATTATTTCAGATATTATGGACAAAATTATTGCAATAATCACATAATAAGAATTTGGAAAGTCAAGCAGGCAAGATAAAACTGTTGGGTTTGTATCTGTCCACATTCTGGATCGTGGCCGCGTGAAAATGGTCTGTGAGCCAGGCACAAAGATGCACAGCAGGGACAGCACTGTCACATAATAAATACCCCAGGTTTCTTTATGAAGAACTGTCCGGAGTAGAAGAATGATTAAAGTATGCTACAGAGATCGATTTTGAGAAGAGAAATGTTTTGAGAGAAACAAAATTAAAGGAGGCTACATCCTGGTTTTATTGTATCATTTTACTGCAGAAACTCATCTGATCTGCACCATTTTAATTACAAGGAGCCACAGAATCTATTTCACATCTGCTCACTGAGCCTGAGCAATGTCTTATAGTGAAAAGGAAATGAGAAGGACCCAGAATACAAATGAACTTAAACACAAGCAGCTAATAAAACCCTCCTATCCTTAAAATCAGTTCTAATTTATTGTGAAATACATTTAAGCTTGGTCCACAGTAATTTTAATTCAAATAAACACATGTAATTTTTTCCATCCTTCCCATTACAGGACATTTATTTTTGCTTATTCTTTATGCATTTTGCCAGTAATATGCACAATGCTATTTCTTTAAGAATGAAAGCTATAGCATATTCCAAAACGGTTGAGGAAACCTTTGCCATGACTCTCAAGCTGCAACATGTCAGATATTCATAGGTTTTCAAAGCTGCTGGTTAAAGATATAATGAAAGGATCTAAGGTTTATGCATGAATCAGCATCCCCTAGTCACAATGTCATGGTGCAGTGATCCCTGCAGAGCTATAAGACTTGATTTAAAACAGCAAAGCTCAATGCTGACTCTTGAGACAGCAGGATTAAACATCCAAGATTGTACATCTATTACCTCTGTGTTCAAACTACTGTATGAAAATCTTGTTACCGCTATGGCAGTTTTATAGTACTCCATAGGAAACCTCTCTTTAAGTGACTCCAATATCCTTTTAATTCTAAAATATGTGAGAACACAATACAACTACCCCTGAAGTTTTTGGGTAGGCAGATTTAAGAGGAAAGGATTTAATCTTCATAATTTTCCTTATTTCTTGTTTTAACAGAATTAAATTTTTTTTAAAAATCTGCCATCACTGATAGACAACACTTGTTTAATTAGACTAGACTCAATTACACTGTGCTGAAGGACAATGGAAGTCCAGTGGTTTGGATATGTTCCAGTGATTTGGATATGTTCCATTTTGCCTTACGAATCACCTCCAATGCTGTACCTTTGCTCCAGCTGTTAAACCAAACAAACAAAACCAAGGAGGTTCTGTTAGAATGAACCACGAATTCTCACATAGTGCTAAGCTCAGCCCATTTCTCTTGAAAGCTACAACTGCAGTCATGGCAGCAAACACTGCTCGTAATTGTGCCATTACTCTGAAAAAAATGTGCACCACCTCTCAATCAAAAACACTAGGCTTCCTACTGATGCTGACTTATGATGTGTCAAACTGCAATTAGATTCCAATAGTTACTCCTAGTGACCTGTCAACACAGCTTTGCAGAGATGCAGCAGTCCAACAAACTGAAGTGACTATTTTTTATGGCTACTTTTTGAACATAATTGACTTGTGTTCCTTCCCCAGGTTATGCGAAGTTGGCCTGTCCACCTTGGTCAAAATCAGTAGAATTGTGGCCCAATTTGCTGTCATGCAACACATCATGACATGATCTCTTGGGGTTGAGGTGTAATTCCCACTGAAGTGCAAGTCATTACATGAGTGAAGGCTACCTACTTACAGCGTCCACTCCACTTCTACACCCATTTTCTGGCCACCTTTAAATTACTGAGTAGTATCACTGCTTAGAATGTTCCTGAGGGGTATATGACCATCTCCTCCTTTCTGAAGCTTAGCAACCTAATTTAAAAGTAGTACCAGCAACACCGGTTCATCTAAAAACCATTTACTTGGTCCATTGACAAACTCCAAGCGCTGAAAATTAGTTAGAAGACTTTTACACATTTTTACAGTGGGCTTTTTGTTTGCTTGTTTGTTTTTAAAGAAGATGGAGTAGTGAGAGCAAGCATAAAGGGGACAAAAAACAGATGGATTCTTCTTAAAAATTTATGCATGCTCTGGAACCAGCTCCTAAATTCTACTTCTTGTATGCCAAATATTTATCTTCAGAACTTCTCTAATCTAACCCTTCCGGGAAGGTAATTGAGGGGATACTGTAGATATTTTTAGCACATGCTTCACTAGTCAATAAAATCCAATGCACAAGATAACTTGACTAAAACATTAGTGATAACAGAGGTGATGAAAAAACAAGTACATGTCAATGTCTTAATTTTGAGCTCTTCAAACTGCTTGAAAATTGAAGCCTTGGACAAGGTTCAGACAAAGCAAAATCCAACACATGGATGGCATCCATCTCCCTTCTGCTGGAACCCTTGAAGTCCACTACTGCAGTCTAAAGCCTATACATAGTATCTGAGTATTGCAGAAGTTCCCCACGAGAGACAAGAACGAGGCTAATACATATGCGCATATATATATACACACACACATATACATGCCGGTCAAAAACATTTGATGGCCTTGGAGAAAAATATGTAACCTTCAGTTTCTCAAAGACAAGGTGACTATGCTCATCTCTACTGCCAGTAGGAAAAACACTCTGGGGTTTTCCAAAACCTGTTTTCAGGTTTTTATTAACTTCACAGAATTGAGGAACACAGAAAGATCTGACATTTTTGCAGAACGCCATGTAAACTGCTACACATACTTCAACAGTTCGAGTAACATCATCTGCAAATTCTGATCCAAACCCCCATAATCTAAGAAAGGAAGAACTATCCGAGTAGTTTGCAAAGATAAAAATTTAGCATTATTGTGGCTGATTACATGCTCTGGCCTTGTTTGCCTTCATATGCCTATGGACGCCATATCCTCCTAGCCTCGCACGTGCCACTGAATGCTCCTTGAATTGAACTCTTGCACCATCTATCCCAGCGTCTCTGCCAAGCCGCCCCACTTCAGCACCAGCGCACAGGGTAGTTGAATAAGGGGGAATAAAAAAAGGTCGCCAGTGGTGGGAAATTACTCCCGCTGACAGCAAACCTCCAGATTCAGTGTCCTTTATGTCTTTTTCCCAGGAGAGACGGGAAAACTCCTCGGGGGAGCACGGCGCTAGGTGGGAGGGGCCAGCACAGCACCGAGCGCGCTCCCCGCTCGCTGCCCCTCGCGCCGCTGTGGGGACCGCGGGTTGGGGCACGGGCGGCAGGGAGGGCAAAGGCGGGCACGCCTCACCGCCCTGAGAACGCCAGCCGCGGCTCCCGGCTCTCACCCAGCATGGGCAGTGCCGGCCTCGCCTGGCCGCATGCCTGGCCGCGCTCCGCGGGGTCACACGGCACCCGCCGGGCCGAGCGCCAGGAGGCAGCAGCGCACACCCCTCCGGGGCTCCTCTCTTCGCGCTACCACAGCCGCGCTGTCCGTCGCCTTCCCCGTCGCCTGCTGTGCAACTCGTGTGCTCCGCGCCCCGCGGCACGCGTACGGCCTGGCCCCGCCGAGCAGAGGGCGGAGCCGAGTATGGCTCCGCCGAGAGAACGCGGGGGCGGCGAGCTCCAGGCGAGGCAGAGCGGGCGGCGAGCGCGGCCGCCCATGAGCGCGCCGGGCGGGGGGCGAGTGGGCGGCGAGATGGAGCGATGGAGCCCGCAGCACCGCGCGGCGTAAAATGGCTGATCACCCCCCGCCGTCCGCTCCGCACCCCCTCGGCTGCTGGCCAGAGGAGGCCTCAGCTCTCCCGCACCAGTAGTGAGGTGCTCCCACCCCGCGGGCAGCTTCGGGGCGGCGGGGGAGCGCTGCGGGCAGCCTCGGGGCCGCGCAGCCTTACGTAACGCGCGGGGGGAGCTGCCGGGAACAATTTTACACCTTCCGGAGTGCTCGGGGGGCACACGGAGATCCCTGCGCCCCGTTCGCACGAGGCCGGGCACTCCCGCACCTGCTCGGCGGAGGGGCGGCTCCCCTCGGCACTGCACCCCGCCCACACCCCCGCACACAGGTACCCCGCACACCCCCACCGCACCGCTCGCTGCCGCCCCGCCCCCGCCGCCACAGCAGGCTGGCAGCGCCCGCTACTCACAGGCGTTGGTGACGGCGAAGCTGTTGGCCACCTCCAGGTTGTCGATGTGGGGAGTCAGCCTGAACTCCGAGGTGGAATACTGAACCATCCCTACCCGAAACGCGCTGTACTCCTGATCGGCGCCCCTCGGGAACAGCCCCCCTGCAGGGAAACACACACGCGTCAGGCGGGCGGGGGCACCGGCGGAGCGGCGCCGGGGCCAGGTCTCTGCCCGCCGCGGGACTGGGCTGGGTGCGGGTGCCGGAGGGTGCCGCTGCCCGGGCGCTCCCGACCGCGGCTCCGTCCCGTGTCGGGGGGCGCGGGGGCCGGGCGATGTGGCCGGGAAAAAGGCGAGGGGACCTCGCTGGTGCCTGGCGGGCACCGCGGTGGGACTGAGCGCGCGGCGACATGACAGGAATGTCTGAGTGACGCCGGCGGGGATGAGGGATCGGGAGATCCGCCAGGAGGAGAGCGGTGTCCCCCCAAATGCGGGCACCTACCGATTTGTATGCTGTTAGAATTGACCCCCCAGATCAGTCCCCACAACACAGGAGCCAGGAAGACAGAAATATGCATAATCTTTTGCATTTCCAGGAAAAGTAGAGCATCCACAAAGCCACGGAAATAGCCCTTTCTTCTTCCTCCTCCTCCTTCTCCTCCGCGGAGCGCGCTCGTCAACAAATTAGATCCCGTGCGCCCCGGGCGAGCGGCCGGCGGGAGCAAGCGAGCCACGGAGGGAAGGAACGAGAAGAGCCCCGCGGCGGGCGCGGGAGAAGCCGCTGTCCGAGCTGCTGCCGCCGCCGCCGCTCCGGTGCTGCTCGCGGCTCCGGCGCTGAGCGGGATGGGGGTGCCGGCGGTGCCCGCTCCGCTGCGCTCCCGCCGTCCGGCCCGGCCCGGCCCTGCCCTCGCACGCGCTCGCCCGCGCTCCTCGCACTCAACGGGCGGGCTGCGCTCCTGGCGAGGCGGCGGCGGCGGCGCCTGCGCGGAACCTGCCCCGGCAGGAGCGCGCCCGCCGCGCCCCCTGCGCGCCGTGCCCCGCCCCTCCGCGCGCCCGCCGGTCTCCAGCACCGCGGACAGCGGCCTCACTTTGGGGAGACTATTTATTTATTTATTTATTTGACTGACTATTTATTTATTTATTTCGCTGGCCTTCCTCGGGATGGAGCCACCTCACAAACACACCTGGAAAGCAATTTTTTTTTTGGGTTTTTTTTTTTTTTTTTTTTTTTTTTTTGTTTTAGCTGCTGCACCCAAATCATAGAAATTAATATGCAGGAAGAGTTAAATCTATTCTGATATTTCATTTTCATGCATGATGGGGATTTTTTTTCCCATTCCAAGATGGGTTCCAGCTGTATTAGCTAGACATGCCATCAACTGGAAGCTAAATTTAACATTTCTCAGTTTGGCACTGTGCACCACGCACACACACACACACACTCACATTTTATAGAAGAAAAGGCAATGTAGCATTTCTGTGATGATGACAATGAATTTGCTATTAAGTAACCATTTTCTGGCTTTTTTTTTGTTAATTTTTATTTAGTTAATAGTGAAGGGAAATATCTACGTAGGAAAGGATACTGATCTTGCAAAGAATTACCTTTCCCCTTTTTTCTTAATTTTAATTTTTTAAATTATTAATAATAAATTGTTTTAATTCTCCTTTCCAGGAGGACAGTGTCAAAGCTTCAGGTATTCAGATGTGAATATGAGTACATATCCTGAACACATAGGAAGTTGGTAATTTGAAGCCCTTTACTCATCACTAATTCATTATGAGTTTTGTTTCATTTGAGTCATTTCACCAGGAAATCCTGTACAAGCTTTTTTCTGTACTTATCTCACCTTCTCTCTCTCACCCACAAAATGAGATGAGCATGACAAAGGATAAAGCCCCTATGGGCTTATTTGGGTGGGATGGCAGAGTTGCTACAGCCCTTCCTTGCTCTCTCCCCCCAGCCTCGTCTCTCCCAGAAGCTACATTTTGCAGTGCATGGCAAAACCTACTGTCGAATTCTGTGATGAGGGCAGGCAACATCACTGTGAGAATCAACAGATTAAGCTGTCAGGGGAAAGCATGTATTCAGGTAGTCCCCACTGCATCCCAGACAATGAGATGTACAGACATTTACTTTTAATAAATATTTCAGTGTAAAACTGCCAATCTTTAACAGAAGTATAAATAAATTGTATGTTTGTTTTTTCACTGAGATCTACATCATCCCCTTATGTATAACAAATGAGGTTAAAATGAAGCAAAGATCTCAGTTTTAGGATTGTATTTTAATATGTTATAATAAAACAAAAAATAATATTTTCAAATACACGTTATAGTTGCAAAATCAACTGAAATATAAAAAGGATTTAGATGATGTAAAGCATAAAAATGAAATAATGGTTGTTGATTCTCTCATGCATATTTTCCCATTACAGAATTGTGAGAATGTACAAGTATACATCATGTACAATATGTGCATGTATATGTATGTGCATATACTACTCCTAATTTGTATCATCACCTCACAACATGTAGGAAAAGAAGTCCAAGTATGTGGTGTGCCACAACTTGGTGTGCCAGGGAAAAATATAAGATTTCAACTGGTATGAGTAAGTACAAAAGGACAAGTCAGTCATGGGAAAGCATGGGCAAGTCAATCAGCAAGGAAACAGTTCAATCAGAATTTAGTGAGAGTGAAAAATGTCAATAATAAAAAAATAAGTCTTCATCAACTCTCTGTTTTTTTATAACAATCCTATGCTAATCGAAAAGATGCAAGTTGGCAAAGGAGAAAAAAGAAATTTGTAGATGATAGTAATTTATGACCATGTACTAAGAATAGACATACTTATTAACACTGTGCATGAGAAAATCAGACTACATTACTGGGAATCACATTCAATACTTTCTTCTAAAGTGAAAAGAATCTTGCAAAAGGTTAGTAAGGATTGTGTTCTTGAAAACAGAAGATTATATTCTTATATGCATTCTTCTGAATCCATGAAAGGCACTCATGTAAAAATGCATTAGTTCAGAATGTGAACAAAGCATCAGTGGGGAGACTGTTAATAATAAGCATCCATCACTCGTTGAAGGGAACATAGCAGTGCAATAACAACGAAAACAATGGCAGATGACAGAAGTCCAGATATCGAATAATAAGATGTCACACCCTGAAAAGCCGAAGAAATTATTCTTGATTCTGTAGAACTCCAAGAAAGGTTTGCTACTTACTGAAAAGAATCATGGCTATACTTGATTCAACAATTTAATATTGTCTAATGGATATTCTGAATGTAAGGTAGAAGTTGGTGAGGAAGTTATAAAGAGCTGATATATGTGCTAATCAGAAGTAAAATTCATCAGGAATACATTTCCTCTGCAATTCATCCTGGCCCAATCCTGGTTGAGACAGTGGCTGCAGTTCAACTAAATGCAATTCATATGTTTCATTGGTTGAATATGAGATGCAGAAAGAAACTTGGAAAAGACTGAAGAACTGAAAATTTTTGCCTTGTGCCCAGAAACACTTAGCTATCATTCCATATACTTAACCAAAAAAAATAGTTCAAGAAGGTCTTGATCATGGGGAGTACATGCTTCAGGAAAGTAGCTTAGACAATATAAAACACTTGAGAAGATGGATGGGGTAAAAAACTCAGTTGTTCATTGCTGATATTCATCACATTCAGATTAGAAATAAAGTTTATATTTTGTTTTTCTGTTTTAATAATGTGTCATTGACCAAGCAGTCATATACCGAGCAGTATAATGAATTTCTCAGCCCTGCAAAATGCATGATTAAAACCAGACTCTTTTCTAAAAAGCCTAGTTGAAAAATGTTAAATTCTGACAAGGTCCTTGGCAAGAGCTCAGACTACATCATTACAACAGGCCTTCTGCACTTTTATCCTATAAATGTTGGGGGATTATTTTCACAATTATTTTATATATATTTTTCATTATAAAAAAATACTTAAAATTTATTGGGATGCAAAAATGCTGTACCAACATATGAATCCTTTGATTCCATGGATGATCAATAAATACTTCCCTTCAATATAGATTAGTCTTTGGATTTTTGAAATCTGCAGAACTTTTACAAATATGAGTGTAAATAAAGAGGAAATACAAATGAAGGTTCCAAATCTATTTTAAAGCATGTAGTCCCATATGTTCACTCTGGATCTCAAGAGTATTTTTAAAAATAAAAAGTATGTCCTGATTTTCCATGCTCATTCTGCTTCCTGCTCTCATTAGCAAATACATACTGTTCCCCTTAACAGCACACACACCCGGGAAGAAGACGTTCTAAGGAGTAGCTTAGGCTACCTTCTATTACATGATTTTGATGATGGAAAAAGCATCATCATGACCCTTCTGGCATAACTGATATAAAATAATTGGTAATAATCAGACAGCTTTCACTTCCCTTTGCTGTGTACTAGCTGTGACAGTGTGGTTGGTTACCATTTTATCTAACTGTTATGATAAATTTATAGTAATTTGAGATTTACTTTTTTTATTTGAGCTACTTGTGTTCTTTCTATTTGCAGGAAAATTTTCATTTCTTTTGCTGATAAAATCACTTCAGTATATGCTAAATAAACTGTGCGTGTGGAAAATCTGCTATAGATTACTTCATTTTTTTCTACTGAGATTATAGCAAATTACATTATTAAGCCTCTGGAAAAACATAAAAGGAACACTTCCAGGTTAGACTATGCATGCTAAATCTTTGACTCTTGTCTAGCAATATCTTTCTTCTTGGCATAACAAACTTCCATTGGCTTTGTCTCAGACCCAAGGGATACATTTCTTATTCCGGTCCTAATTTTTCCCCTGCCTAACTGCTACTTCTTTGCTGTCTCCTATCCTGGCTTGTTTCCATCTGGTTTTCCAATGCATTGCCTTCAGAATCTCCTTTTCTCTACAGTTATTATGATTTTTACCCTCATATTTTACTTTCTATTCCCTCTGTGGAGCACAGCTAATTCAAATGTGTTGGACTGTTGCTTTAGACTATAATAGCCAGCCTTGATCCTCTCTCTTTTCATCTACCACCTCTTCCATCTGTTCCACAAGCAATGCCAGCCTTGACTTCAGTGTTGTTTTTTTTTATTCTCACCATGTTCTTGTTCCTTTTTTTCATGCCAGCATCTATATTTGAAGTATCAACTCTGCATCTATTTTTGCAGGTCAGTTCTTAATCACTGAAATTCCTCTTTAGCCTTGCACTTTGTCTGTCACGTGTGAGAAATGTATTACTTGTTATTCAGACTGAAAAGCTCTTTGAAGGTGATGAAGACATCAGATCTCATGTACCAGTGGACTGTTCCCTGCTGAGGTAGGGTACTTGTCAAATCCCCAGTACTTGTCAAATCACCTCTCCATCTCACTTACCTGCATTCATAAACAACACGCTAAAATGTTAAAAGGCAAATACAAGCTGACAAGAATGTTATAGTCTGCTCTCTATTGACATATCTGGGATACACTTTTAGTGTTAGTCTCTAATTTCTACTAAGTTGTGACTTTGACCTTTTTTTCTGTTAAAACTAGGTGTTTTTTTTCCCTTAGCTCCCCATCGCAGAACCATGTGGTAGTCCCACATCTTCAGAATCCCAAGCAATAATACTGAGAAGCATCTTTTGAGCTAAAAATTACAAACAGATTGAAACCCAAGGCTAATGTGTGCCAGTGACAGTAAAACCTCTGTACATGCTTGGTCATATATTGTTCTGCACTTGAATTAATGAGTGTTGTAGGAAGTTGTCTCATTATAGTGAGTATGCAGAAGTAATATTTCCAACAAGGACATGGGACAAATACCAGACTTGGGAACTGGACTGTGTAATCATCTTTCTCAGCATGAAGAAGACATCTTCTCAGTTTAATGTTTCATTCATAAAAACTATTCATAGCATATATACTTACTCCATTTACCTTAGAAACCTGGAGCAATCAGCTGACCTTTTTCCTTTTTTTAATTTGAACCTGTTGTAAAGATGATGAGCATCAGAGCCTTGACTTCTTTTTGTATCCCAAAAGGTATAATTAGTTCATGAACACTGAACTCTCACAGAGAATGGAAGTTCTCACAGTGGTTTTCATGCTAAACAACATTATAATTTGCTTTATTACCTTGCACAGGATTCAGGACAGTGTTCACATAAGCTTTGCAAAGATGCTTCCTGCCACAGCAGATCTAGCTGCTAAATTCCTTAATCCAGAGAAGACAGCTTCTCATAACATTCCACTTTGCAGGAGTGAATATCTCCTTCTGGAATAGTTTCTGTATGACCTTGTTTACATCCTTTGCATAAGGCTTTTAGACTTGAATAAGCAGGAAAGCCACAATGACAACGCCAGTGCTAATCCTGCTTGTAGGCTGGGGACCAAGGTGGTCGAGATCAAAACAGGGGAGGAGGAAAGGGCAGTGTGTCACCTCCTTCCACCCCTTGGAGCTGGGGAGCCCCATTCCAGGCTGCCCAGTGGAGCACACACAATTTGACCAGTTGTCACCATGGGGAGGTGTATGATGGAATGAGGCTGCTTTGCTGCTCCCTTCACAGTAAAATTCACTGCTGTCACAAAGGGAATAAATGAAAGCACTGTTTTCCTTCTTCTGTGGGGTGTTTCCCTTTTGAACCTTACAGCAGTATCAGAAGGCACACAGGCATCAGGTTCCACTTGCCCCAATGCCATTGGTCACAGTCACAATGGTTGTACAACAAACTGTGAGTGTAACAGATTTTAATGTGTCCATGCATAACTGAGAATTAGAGTATAGATTCGTTTACAAGGACATTGTGCTATGGTGCAGTTTTTATTCTTTTTTTTTTTTCTTCCCAGTTTTGCTTTTAAAAGTGAAAAGGTTTCAAAAACCTTTTAAAAAGAAAGATGTTCATGATAGGGTTTTAGTTTGAAATGCTTATGTAATTGAAGTGCATTTTATTTAGATAATTTTAATAGTTTTATATTTTTTCAGGGCCTCTGTCACTGGGAAAATAGAGTAAAATTTAAGTTATAGTGAGTAAGAGTTTAAACACCTATCAGTCAAACCATCCCTATTATGTTTTCCATTAAAATAAATCAATCACAGAAAAAACATCAAACAAATGTTAAAATAATTTATTTTATGACACACATAGTTAAGAGACAAATTGTTTCAGAAATTATACTATGGAGTACAAGCACTTAGTAACACTAAAAATAAACTAAGTTGGAGGAATAGATAGAATTGCATGAGATAAAATAATAACTCCTTTCTTCAGGAAATATCCAAAAGCTAGAAAGTTTTTGTTTTGTCCAATTATCCATTGCAGACATTTTACACTATACTTTTAAAAACCACATCAGAAATAGGATGTAAGATTAAAAAGATTTCTGTGATTTGAAACATCAGCTCTCTTATACTTATCATTATGATCTTTCCACATCTCCACAACAGAAATTTCTTTTGGGTCCACCATTTACCTTTTTGACATCCATATTTGTATTTAATTTTTTTGTGTGTGTGTCAAGAAACAGCTTGCTCAAGTTAGCATGGAAATACACAGAGTTGTGCTCAACAGAAGTTTATTTTTAGTTCTGAAAAACTGCTTCAGTTGCTCAGTCCCAGAACTAGTTCACTGCACAGATATTTTTACTTTCACCTCTGGATTGGTGTATCTTCCCAGAGATTAGTTGCAATAATGTGGCATTAATGGCAAGCTTTTACAATAGGGAAAAAAAACCCAAACCAGAAATGTAAGAGAAAACCAAACAATTCTTATGAGGCACTTAATTTCATACTTTGGACTAGAAATACATCTACTTCATAGTAAATATGCAGAAAATAACATTCTGCTAACTGCACAAATGCTAATAATATAGGGTTTAATGGACAAGATTATAGTAGAAAAGTTTCTGCTTATAGAATTTGTGGCCTTAAAGACAACCTAAATAGTGCTTGCTTGTCTTTACTGAAACTTCCTTGGCATTGCACTGTTATCTTACACATATTAACTGCTAGTCATTATTGTGGTCTGTGGAGTTGCCATTTAATCTGAGACTGACCTTGCTCCTTGCTAATTGCATTGTCCTTAATAACACATACGCATGGAGGTGATATGCACATGTGGCTGGGTTCTGAACAATTCTGAATTTCTGGCTTCCTTTCACTACAGGGACACATACACAGCACAGTGAATGAAGGAATGCATGAAGGGCTCCAAAAGAATGAGCTGGTGAGGTCTCAAAGGCTGTTCAAAAATGGTTGTTAACAACAAGAACCTAACTTTGAACTTGGAAATTAACATTTAGACTGTCATAAATCTAAACAAGCTACAAAGGAGAACACAGAGAGACGATTTATGCCACAGCTAGGAATATTGTGGAAACAACAGGGATATATCCTCTCTCCCAAATCCTGGCTGTACCTGATCTATCAGTACTAGCTGTAGCTACTGTGAAAAATAGCATTAATGCCTTGCTGTTAAATTAAGCAGATCTTTTGATGTGATGCAATGAATTCACTTTCTATAATTAAAACTATAAAAATCCCTTTGCTGATAGTATCTGACAAACAAGTGCACAGAAAGGCATTTTCTGCAGGAGATCCCTCAGCAACATTGGCCTTTATTCTGCTGGGCTCCCTGTGGTTTTAGTGGCACGAACAAAATAGGACCTTAATTTTAGAGGCTGGTCAGCTGTAGCAAATAAACATCAAAGGCAATGAAATGAGCTTACACAAAACACACATGGCCTTTTGAAAAAGCTAGGGAAACATAAAGAGATCAGAAACTTCTCTCCTCAAATGTGTATCCAGAATCATCCAGTTCTTACTGATGTTTTCATACTAGAACGGTAGCAATAGTTCAGGTTTTTTTCACAGCAAGAAGCATTCAGTTATTTGAGGCAGTTAAGAAAAATTGCAGATCACACCAGCACTGAGCACTACTGTCGAAAAAGATAGCAGATTGCAATACTGCTTCTTTGCTTGCTTCTTGCAGCACTGCACATAAAAGTCTGCTGACAAAATGTTATGCCTCAGAATGGAATTTTCCCCATTCATCATCTGATTATTTTATAATTTTATTAATTATAGTTCATCTCAATTCAGTGCCTCATTAGATGAACAGACAATTTGGTGTTATTGACAAACGATTGTGTGATATGTATGAATAATCAATTACAGTAATACTCCATGAAATGACAGTGAAGTTAAATGGATTGAAAATACCATCCTTCATGGGCTCCCACAATCTTTTCCTTCTGAATGTCAACTCTGAAAGACAACTCAGGACTAAGAAATCCATGGGTCAGACAGATGTGTGGCACCCACTTAACTTCCTGTGCATGAACCAGTCCCCAGGTGATTCCATCTATACTGCTTTTGGATTACATCCTTTAAATGACAGATAGCATTGCCTGACAGGAATTTCCCACCTCAAGGATTTAGCTAACAAAGCCCCAGAAACATATCCATATTTTACTATATCCATTTTATTAATTAATTTACTAGTAATTCACTTAATATACCTATGAATTACTATTGATCATTATTAGCACTGGAGAGCTAATAAAATACTGGATACCAACTAATCACACTTTCTCTTTAAAGGAAAGCTCTTATTGTACATTCTGTGTGACAACACTTGCTTGGAATTTGTAACTGAAGAAGATACTCCAGTATGTGACTTCAGTGTCTGGTAAAACCCTGGAAAATATTATTTTGGGAAATATTGAAAAAACATCTGTAGGACAAGGCAGTCATCAGTCACAGCTAGAATGGCTTCATGATGGTGAAGTCTTGCTTGTGATGAATGTGATGATCACCTAAGTGATGAAGGGAAGACAGTTAATGTAATCTTTTGGACTTCAACGAAGTTTTTAATACCATCTCTTACAAGATCCTTCTGGACAAAATATCCAGTATCCAGCTCGATAAAGACATCACGTGATGGGTGAACAACTGGCTCATGGGTCAGGCACAAAGAGTTACAGTGAATAACGTGAAATCAGGCGGCAACTTGTCACTAGTGGGTTTCTGCAGGGCTCCACCCTAAGCTCAGCTCTCTTGAACATGGTAATTAACAACTTGGACACAGAACTCAAAGAAATACTAAGTAAGTTTGTTCAGGACACTAAACTGGGAAGAATTGTTAACTCCCTTGAGGACAGAGAGGTCCTCCAAAGAGATGTTGAAAAATTAGAGAAATGGGCAATCAGCAACTATTTGAAGTTTAAGAAGGGCAAGTGCTGGATTCTGCACTTGGGACAGGACAACCCTGGTTGTGTGTGCAGACAATGAAAGATAGAACAAGCAGTGGAAAGCAGTGCTGTAGTAAGCAACATGGGTGTCCTGGTCAATGGCAAGTTGAACATGGGTCATTGTGCCCCGGTAGCCAGGAGGGCCAACCCTGTCCTGGGGGGCATCAGGAACAGCATTGCCAGACAGACAAGGGAGGGGATTGTCCTGCTCTGCTCTGCACTGAGGCAGCCTCACCTCAAGTTCTGGGGGCAGCTTGGGGCACCGCAATATAAAAAAACATTCTTAGAGAGTGTCCAAAGGAGTTGGACACTCTCTAATAATGTCCAGAGGAGGTCTGAATAAGGTCCAAAGCAGGACCGTGAGGGTGGTGAAGGGCTTTGATGGATAAGCCATAAGAGGAGTGGCTGAGGACACTTGGTCCATTCAGCCTGGAAGAGAGGAGACTGAGGGGAGACCTTACTGCAGTCTCAACTTTCTTGTGAGGGGAAGAGGAGGGACAGGCACTGATCTCCTCTTTCTGGTGACCAGTGACAGGACCCAAGAGAATGGCCTGAAGGTGCGTCAGGGGAGGTTTACGCTGGATACCAAGAAAAGCTTTCTAACCCAGAGAGTGGTTGTGCACTGGAACAGGCTCCCCAGAAAAGTGGTCACAGCACCAAGCCTGACAGAGCTCAAGATGGGTTTGGACTATGCTCCCAGGGTACATGGTGTGACTCTTGGGGTATCCTGTGTAGGGCTTAGAGTTGGACTCGATGATCTTTGTGGGTCTCTTCCAATGCAGAAAATTCTGTGATTCTGTCATGATTTAATATCTCATGGCCCACATAGCTCACTCTGTGCCAAAGCAGGGAATGATTTATTTTACAGGGAACTGGAAAAATATGGTTTGATATGGATGCACTTTGCAAATACTTGCCAAACAAAATAATATTAATGGAAGGGGAAAATACTGGTAATTTATTAAATACTGACACAAGACTTTCAAGAAGGCTTAGTCCTAGGAATGCCATTATATTAAATATAGATATTGATGCTTACACATAGTAATTTACAAATGGAAAAATATATAATTTTAAAAGCTACAACTTCTTCCTTTGTTTCTCTGCAAAGTCTTTTGGGGGATTTGGATCCAAGTAAAGAACTATGAGGTTATTTTAAGAATTTTTTTAAGATGTCAGAAAGAAGTAGTATTAAAGGAAAGAATGCATGCATGCATGCATGAAGTGGATTCTTCTCAGACAATAAATCAGAAAGAACTACAGTGGAAAGCCAATGTAGATGAGGGGGAAGATCAGGCACTTGAAATCAGTCAGACAACTTCCAGAAATGTTAAGGCTGGGAGAAGACAAATAGACATATCACTATGCCACTGAATCTATGATTAATAGTGACCAAAATGTTTTTATTACTGCTTGTGTGCATTGCAGTAGTACCTTAAGGCACTGCACAACATATAGCAAGATAATATTTTTTGCCCCAGCCACATCCTATCTAAACAAAAGTCCCTTGGCACAACAGAAAGACACTTTATTGTCCTCTGTCACTTGTCACAGAGGAATGTAAGAAAACAGAGGAAATATTCAGCCAATTTTGCAGTGGAGACCTGGGGAAGGGACACTTGCCTCTGCTTACTGGGTATTGTGTTTAGCTACAGAGTGTCACTTACGTGCAATGTGCAGACTTGGGCTGTGCACAAAGCTGTGCCCCCAGCCAGGGCCTGTGTGCGCTCAGCCAACAGCAGTCCTCCTACTGCTTGGTCAGAGAAGAAATAATTCCATTGATTGAATTCTTGCAGCTGGAAGAAAGACCATATTAAAAAAGACCATGATGGCTGTGTGCAGATATGAGGTCAGTATGGACAAGACTACCTGGTCTATTTCATAAAGGTTTGGTTTTTATTTCCATCTGAGAAATGAAAACCATCGAAAGATTAAATGCTGTCTTATCTTTTAAATTGGGATATCCTTTCAGGCAAAATAATTTATTCCAATTGTCAAAGCTCATCAGACTCTCAGCATGAGTCTTGCATAAATGGGTTTATTCCTGGCTGTTTCATTTGCACAATCCATGAAATTTTTTCCACCTACTTAATTTCATCAAAACTTTCTCCACAGACACTAGCAAACTTGCAGCAAAAGTACTGTGATGTAAAATACACTATCTCTTCCTTATGTTCCTGTGGGAAAAAATTGGGTAAACCACAAAATATTTCATAATTAGTATGCTTTGAAATATACTAATTTTAAAATGCTGTTCCTGAAATAGGAAGAATTTGGAGGCATATGACAAATAAAGCAATAAAGCCATGCTTATGGGTAACAGATAATTAAGTGCTGCCAGCTTGGATATGCACTTGCTGTTTAAAAGCTCCCATGGTAAAATTTGTAATATTCTATATTCTACAGTAGGGGTGTAAAATACTCCCATGAATTTGCAATGCCTGGGAATATTATTATGGCACCAGCATTGTTATTTTTCTCAAAAAAGTGCTTCTCTGTTGCAAGAAAACTCATCAAGTGTTGAATGTGATGAACATGTTATTGCAATGGCACAGGCTTGGGAAACATAGCTGTATTTTCCTCTGACTGGTTTGCTTTGAATGCAGCTTTGAATACAGGGCAGGTCCTATGCAGGAGAGGGTCTTTTCCTTGTTGAGCCTTCTGTGGGGCAGCCAAAATTACTTCAGCTGCAGGACATCCTCTAAAATCTTCTTGGCTTAAAGATCATAGCAAGATAAGAAGCTTTCACCTTGAGGAAACAACTAGAAAATATGAAGAATTACTAAATAAAACCTGAAGTTTAATTTCAAAAAGTAAATAATTTGTATTTGCTTGTATTTGCTTGAAAAGATTCTGTAATAGTCTGGTCCTGAAGCACATCCAAAAGGGGAATAGAAGCAGGGCTGCCTCAGAAGCTGACACAATCAGACAAATATTTTTTAAAGCCTTACAAAGATTTTACGCCCTCCAGTAGGCTGAGGCTAAACAGGAGCAGGTATCAAGACAGGCTTTGTCAAAAGCAGAAGCTGATGCTGAGGTGGTACTGGTCAGAACCATTACTCTTTGCAGTCAGTTCTTGTCAGTATAATGTCTTTGAAATAGCCAGTCTCCAAATTAATGTCTTCCAGTGAGCTGGCCTTTGAGAGTCAAAGAAACAAACAAATTTATCTGGAAGAATGAGCCTGCCTGAGACACTGATAAATCTGTTATGACAATGTAAGCCTTATTAAACACTAAGAAACACTATATCCCTAGCCTCTAGGTCAAATGCAAGTTTTAAGGTTAATAGAGGAAATCAACATTTTAAAAAATGTCACATGGACTACTTTTCTTTTGTATTCTTCTTTTCACAGGAAATTAATAAATTTAAATCAAAAATATAATGCATGTAGTGAAATTTTATCCAAATGTCAGAATATTTTGAGTTAAAGGGACATAACTGAAATGGCATAACACACTTTATGTTAGAATTAAAGAAACAAGTAGATCCCAAATCTTCTCATATATTACCATTAAAGTGTTCTTGAACATCAGCACTGGCTTGCCTTCATGAACTCTGATTAAATCACACACACAATCTTTGCTCTGACTTCACAGAGATGAAAGGTAGGATATCTGAATTGTATTGCCAAGTAAATAACTCAGGCTAGATAAAAGGAGTGCTTTGCAGAACAGAAAAGCTAAACAGTACTATTGATTATCATGATGCTACAGAAAAAGAAGGGGCTGCCTGTGCACACAGAATTTCCTCTCAGAAGTAGCTACAGTTTCAGCAGAGGTTTTTCTTGCAGTTTATGCTGTTAGAGACCATTTCCCCTGAGCTGAAAAGTTTTTGCAGAGGGCAGTGGTACAACAGCTTGACCTGCTATACTCAGGAGGGTTCCTTGGCCCAAAAACCTCCTGAGTTTGCTTCTTCAAGTAAAAAAATAACTCCCACTGTGAATATTCATAGAAAGAAACAGACTGACATAGATAGATATGAAAAACTCCACACTTCCCACTGTCACAGCCCAAAGAACTCATCAGGTGGAACACAGTTATACAATACCTCATCCTTTATACTCCACAATCCTCATATTTCTTCCTGTCAAAGCCACATTATGTGGCCTAAGTAACTACCTGATGGGACAAAAATCCTTAGTAACAAGACTCCATGTTGTCTTATTGGTTGGTCTCAGACACAGTAAAATGTATTTTCATGCCATAAGATGAAAGGACATTAATTTTCTTGTACTAAAAGACATGTTCTTGATGTACCTGCTGCTTCTGTGTGACAACTAATGGTTCCAGGCAGCTTTGGATTTATCTAAATACTCAAAAGATGAGTTGACTTATAAATTTGAAGGCCCTTCAAATACTTCCCTTGCTAGGAGGGTGTTAGTGGATGCTGGTCTCCAGAACGTGACAGGCACTGACATGTTGAGAAATCCCATGCTGAAAGGCAATCAATGCCCCTCAAAATTAGAGTTCACCTGCATAGACAACCAGGAAGTAAAAAATATTTTTGCAGTCTCGTTCTTGTTAGGCTCATTAGTTTTTTAAGTCTCATTATTCATTCACAAGATTGTGATCCAATATCCACTGTTAGAGGCAGGGACTTTGAATAGAATGGCCCATAAAAGGGATAGTCTTATGGCCTAGCCTCAGGAGGAAACCTTGCTCATGCTCAGGTGGGTGAATCCAACTCATTCATTTACACGTGCATTGGATCATGAAAAAAGCAAACTGGCATTTTTTTGTCACTGCCACCAAATGCTCCTGTCAGTGCACAAAATAAAAAATGTCAGAAATCCTGTCGGTAATCAAAAGCTGTGGAGAGAATATTTTACACTGCCATCTTTCCCACCAGCTGTAGGAAGGATCTCTCTGTGCCAGCACACAGTGCGTCACCCAGTACACACCTACAGTTCACAGGCACAGGCTGATGAACACCCACACGAGCTAACTAAACTGCTTGAGCACAACAGCCAAGGCAGCACAAAGCTTTGTGGAGTGAATTCCAGGGATATTTTTTCCTGCTCTAGCCAGCAGGTAGGTTTCCCAGCCACAGCTCACTGTCACCATGGTGATATTTCCAGCCCTCTTCAAAACAGCCAGTTTAAGGCTAGTTTGGATAAGCCTGCACTAGCTGCAGACATTTTAGTTACTGCCGCATAGATATACTCGTAGAAATGAAGGGCTTTCAGAGGGATTTCCAAATAGCCAGGTAATTTTTATTTTAAATGTCTGCTGACACCATTCCCACTGATGGAAGGAGGACAGGTGCAGGGGGAGTACAGGGGTGGGCAACTTTCTTGAGTAAGGCAAAATGCAAGGGAGCGCTGCAAGCAGCTCAGATTGCTTGTGGCTGATTAGATACAATGGCACAGGCAAAACCACAATGATGAGGAATTTATGTCTCAAATTTTTCCTTATATTCCACTGTTTACTTAGGTGTAAAGCTTCATAAGAAAATAATTAGTTTCCTTATCTTTTGGGCACCACAGATGAGCTTAATTTTCCTGGTTTTTTAATTGACTCCTTAGATTATTATAAAAAGAAGATAAGTCATTTATATACAAAGCAAATTTCTAGACACAAATTAAAGAGGTGACACAAACAAAACTATTATTCAATTTATCTGTATCTGAATTTCTTTCCACATTACCCTCTCTAATCCTGGAATTAGTACATGAAAGCATCAAGTAACAGTGTCCTCACATTCCCTTATCTGCTAGACACCTTATTTGTACTCATTGTAGCACTACAATATCTCAATGGCCTGAAAAACCACTTGACACTGCATATATTCAGGTTACGCTCCCTTGGAAATAAATAATTCAATGCTACCTATTCTATAAACACCTCCATCACAATTCCCCAGTAACCATAAGGATAAGCTGCTTTAGTTGAAGCAGAGACGTTAGTCTGTATTATAACTGTATTATAACATCTCTTAAGAGATTCTCTTTACAGCTAAGTAAGTAAGGCATTGTCTCTCTTCAGAGCAAAATATATTTAAATAAAGATTACTTGTAAGTGCATTTCCTTTAAAAGTTTATACAGCCAGATCAATCGCTGGGGTGATTGCCCATTGACACTAACCCAGAAGGCAGTGTTACTTCTTTCTCTTTAACGGGTAATAGGGCAGAAAAGACATCGTCCTTTACCCTGTTAACAAGTCCAAATTAATCTGAAGGTTTTGAAGAATAAAAGCTGCTTGGCAGTGTTTCCAAGTGGTTGATCTTCTGTACACTGTACTTGCAAAAATAAACTCCTTTCTGCAAAAGACCAACTGCTCACATACACCATCACAGTTAGAATTAAGTGAAGAAAAGAGGAGGTGCCATTACACACTTAAGAACTGCTCCTAAAACTTTGTTAAACATGAGCTGTGTACTACAGTGAATTAATGCATAACAGCTGATACACTTTTCAAATTACATCCTTACTTGATTGCCTACCTTAAATTTGCAGATGCAGTTGAGAAATTAATTAAATAATCTCCAAGAAAATTTCTGATGCAGTGTTTGAATGTGTTCTAAAATCCTGAAAAAAAATGTAGGGAGATATCTAAAGGTGAGAATACTATAAAATAACAGAATTAGCTACTTGATACTACCCCTTGATGGTTAAGAACCAAGAAAATACCAAGGTTTGTCTAAAGGATAGAACAAAAATATGTGAATCTCCTACCAGTTAAGAGCAGAACTTGAAATAAATGTCAGCTGAAACACAGATGGCCTCTCCCACAAAAACAGATTTTGCTGTCATGTGGTTGGTTTAGAAATCATGACTAGTTAATCGAATTACTAAGCTGCACTTCATGAATCTCACCTTTTCTACTACTTGAATATCTTAATTTTTATGCTTTTAAATTTTAACTGCATGGAAAATTTCTACAGCTGTACACTTATTTTGTGCCCATTTATTTTAATTTAGTATTTTTTTTTCTTTCATATTATAATTCATAATTAGGATTCTAGTTTGCCTATACAGTTTTATATTTGCACCTTATTCTGGAAATCAGTCAACAGGCTGAATTTTACAACTAGAGGGTGCTGGTGGACCATAACATGAGATGGCATGCAAAACTCATGATGACCTTAAGTAGAAAGAGGAAAAATAAATCAATTATTACTGCTCAGTAAGACAAGCTAATGTATTCCAAGCTAATACAAATACTGCAATATTATCTAGTGTAAATAAAAAGTAAATTAATACTTTAGAGCTGATGCTTGGTTTAATTTTAAATTTAGTTTCAAATTCGCTGTTAAACTTCACTTCTGGCCTTAGTTTTTGTGCTGTAATGAACAATATGCATTCCTTTTGCTTTCTTTTGTGTGACTTGGAAAGCAATTACAGTGTATTATTGATTAAGTGTTTTATGATAAAACACAAAAGCCATGAAGTAAGCAGGAAAGAAAGAAGGAACAAAGATTAATTTAACAATAAAATCTATAATTGAGATTTTACAGATAGAATGTGGACATTAATTACAGGTAAATCATTTAATAAGAGTTCTAGCAAGAAAATTATCTTCCAAAATTCACATAATTTCCAACACAAGGTAATTATTTTTTTGCCTTCCAGTACTGTAAGAAAAAATACAAGTATGAGAATAAATAATGTCTATAAATATAGCATTGTGTATGTATAAAAATTCACCCTCCTGTCTTTCCTCTCCTTCATTTCATTTATCCTTATTGCTTCTTAAAGTATCTGAAAATTCTGGAATTACCTTCAACTAACAGAAATATTAAAACCTTGAACTAGACCTTAAAGATATTATTTCCCTCAGCCCTTGTTCAACACAGCTCAATAATATCTGGGATTTGCCTTCCATTTCTATGGATTAGAAAGAAATCCAAAGGACATGCTGTGGCCACTTAGTAGAGTGGCTGCCTGAAACCTCCACAAGACAGTGGCCAGGAAGCTGGTGGAATGCATGGGATCATACTGAGAAGAGCAGATCTCTTCAACCCAAACACAAGTCACTGTAGACGGCCTCTTGATCCCAAAGTGGCAGTGATTTGAAAAAGCTCTGGGTGTTCAAGTTTACCAGATGTCCAATGATGCCAGTGTGGTGTGCCATTCTTCTTCTTACGTTCCCACTTTTGATCTTCTGGTTGTGCAGGATCGCCGTATGCGGACAACTGGTGGACAAATCCCAAGTGATCCAACATTATGGCCTGCATTAGCTCAAGACATCCTGGACATGCCAGAATTGCAGCACAACTAGCAGAATTGTTCATTATGGAAGGTTTCATGAATTTAAACCAGTCCCTTCCTAGCCTATGAGGGGCCAGCAGTCCAGATTTCCTTTTATGAATTGCAATGTTAGTGAGAGGTACCTTATTATCATACTGAAACTAGCTGTGGTGCCCCATCTCTAGCAGCAGAGATGTGTATGGCACGCTCTCATGGGCTGAGGCCAAGTCCCTGCTCTCAGGAGACACACTCTACTCACATGCCTACCCACATGCAGCTTTCTTTTTGCCGCATTTCTTCTCATGACTCGCCCTTATGAAGGGATGCACCCTGGCATTCACAGGAGACCACAGCTCCTGTCCTATGCACAACAAGGAGCCCAGGTTAGAGTAGTCTCCACACCACAGAGTTTCCTTTGGAAAATGGAAAGCAGCTTCCTATCAGAACTATTTCATGCATTAGAACCTTGTTTTCCAAAATGTTGCAGCGAGATCAATGGGTCGGTGAGGGCAGCCATTAATTAACACAGAGGCACAGTAGGGCTCATGAGTCTCAGCTCCTTAGACTTTTAGACATTTTCACTCCTACTGGTGGCTATGTACTAGCTAGCAAGCAAACAGAAAAGGTATAATTATTGGTGAAAATAGAATTTCATCTTGATAACTGGTTTGTTAAAAATGAAAGCTTTCAAGGGGATAAAGAAAACAAATCAAGAAAGAAATATCCAGTACAACAACAAAAAATTTGTGACTTACATACTGTAGGCCAGATGCTACAGAAGTCGAGCCAGAGGACAAATTAATGTAAAAATGTATAACAAATCTGATATTGAGCTGCATCTTGTGATGCCTCTCCAAAACTCCTGATACCTTTAGCCTAGAAAGTGGCCCGTTTGTTTTTTATGTACTATGTCTAGTTTGTGCCTAAAGAAGCAGCAATTAAAATTTGCCCCAATGTTCTATTGCCAGCATATTCAAACACATTTAACTGTGCCTGATATACAGACACAGTTGTTGGGGGTTTTCCTAAAGGACTTGATTTTACAAAATTAGTAGTTCTCTGATCTTTATTTTTCCACATAGACAAGGTCTGCTTACTTGACGCTGCCTTTACTTACAAAGTCTAGATAATAATAATTACACCTTAGCTTTTTCTTCAGTAGTGCCAGCTGAAATCATACAAGAAAAATATGTTTGATGGGTGTATCTTTTTCCTCTGGAAGTCATCAGATAAGCTGCTAAATACTACATATACTAGAATATTGATTTAATAATACTCAGCGTGCACATCAGTTTCATTGTCAGAAACACTTTACATTTCTGCATGTTACTAATAACTGAAGAGTGTTATTCAGCTTTATAATGTAGTAGGCATTGTCCTTCATATATATACCTAAAGCAGGATGTATGCTGTACATTTATATACAAATTTGGCCAGAGCACAGACATTGCAGTGTCATGCTTTCATTCAAATTTCAGATGCCATATGTTCAGTACAATCGCACGGCATCAAGATGCAACATATTGTTTTGCAAATGCAAATAATTTCACACAGCGGCCTTCATGACTGGGAAGGGATAATGAAATAAGCGATATTTTACACACACACAAAAGAAGATTTATCATAAATATATGGACCAGTATATGACGTTGAAGAACAGGAAGCAAAAAGGAAAGAGTGCTCTTGCATAAAGATCGATTCTCTTTGCTGCTGAAGGAATGACAGGCTTGGGAGGAGGAGGCTTCTTGTTGTTCTTGGCTTGAGATTTCCCGAGCCCATTGTTGACTTCAATGGGCTTCCCGTAACAGTCATAATTTGATAATTCAAAATCCCTTGGCAAGCTTCCAACAATGCTGAAATCATTGGATCTCAGATCAGATTTCGAAGTGCAAACTTTTTTGCATCTGGTCTCACCAACCTATGAAATAAAGAGTGAGAGGAATCATGATCGACTCACCACAACTCATTAGCAAACTTCACACAGCTGCTAAAGAACACTGCAAACAAACATATAGGAAATTACTGGTTGATAGGGATACATTACATCAAACTAATTTGTGGAATGGTTATGTTATAAAGTACTTAAGGATGATCAGTCAATCATATCAACTAATCCAAACATTTGTAATTGTGTAATTTTTCATGTACAAGATGCCTCAGGCTCTGCAATCTGATATAGTTAGACTCCTTCATTTTAAGATGATAGAAGGGGAGAGCACATTTTTGTGGGGAGTGTTTTCGGATATTGATTCTGTGCTGATAAACCTGCAGGCCTGATACTATTCAATACTTGCATTTTTCTGAGCTCTGAAACCCACAATCAGAATTAGCCCTAACATTCAATGTTTCATGCAATTAATTTCAGTTTCAGTGTTCTGGTTCTAAAGAGTTATCAGGTCAGGATCCTCTACCTCTTACTGGGTAAACATCTTGCATGTTGAGAAGCATTTTGTTTGTACCTGTGGAGCTTAGTGCCTCTCTAAAGACAGGTAACAGAGATGTAACGCTGTTCTCAGCACTGCAGAAGTGTTTTACTGGGAAATCTAAATCCAAAAACAGAATTCTTGTGTTTCCTATAGCTTCTTTAGTGCTCTAGGAGATCAAGCAATACTTTTTTCTGTGGGGAAAAAAGGTTTCTATATTCCCTTCCTTGGATTTTATAAAGTTTTTATTTCAGATTCAACTCATCTCTAGGACAACCAACTCTACACTGTTCAGGGAGCTTGAAGTGACTACTTGCAAGGCACTGTGCTTTGTGACCTCTCCCAAAAACCTCTCCCAAATTTTCACTTCAATTGGACTATTCAGGAAAGCAGAGGAAAAAAAATAGAAGAAAAAAGAAAACAGACTATGAATTTGTTCACATATGTAACCTGAGCCTTAATTGAAAAAATGCTAGTTCACAAATCATGCCAGACCCACGGGCAACTGACATAAATGAAAGTTTCACTAAGGCTTCCTAGAGTCACTAGTCCACTAAAACTCTGTTATTCCAAAAGCTGCCTGTCCCTTCTACCCATTAGCCTGTCTCTCCTCCGCAGTGCCCTCAGGTATTTTTCCCTCAGCTCTCTCCACCTTTGGTTTTTTGCTGCTTTTGGCTGATAGTTTAGGATATTTGCATGGTCATATTTTGTAAGTACTGAAATAATAATAATAATAATAGTGAAATAAAATACAGTACCAAGTTTATGGATGAATGAAAAATATTCTGAAAAATATTATTAGCTTTTCTATGGCAGTGCAACTTATCCTGCATTGAAAGAACTGAGGCAGTTAGTTTAGATTTAAACATTGATCAGGGCTTCTACTCCCATTATTGACAAAGCTCATTCTAGTGCAAGTGGAAGAGAAGCATGATGCTCTTCTTTCTGAAAAAAGTGGATACACTTTTCTAAATTTGCCAGAGTTCTATTTCTCATGAAAGCAATGCATTTTGAAACTGATGCATTAAACAAAGGAGCAGGTTTGTCCTGGTTCCAGCTAGGAGAGCATTAATTTTTGTAGCAGGCAGGAGGAGGCATTGCCAGGGCACAGAGGTTATTCTGTATCACCTCATGTCATTGCCAGGGCTGGGGAAAGGGATTGTCTTCTGGCACAAAGACATTCCTTCTAGTTGACAAAATGTGCAGAGAGAGACATCTGGTATTGTCTATTGTCAGAGAATTTTTCTGTGTGAATAATTTATTTTCTTACACCTCTTGTTATTAATATTATTGCTGTTAACTGCTCATTTTCTTATCTCATTGCCATTTTCAGTAAATTTTTCTTATCTCAAACCATGATCTTTACCTTTTGTGCTTCTGCTTGGATCAAGCAGGTGGAGTAGGTTTTAGTGGGAGTACTAAATTGGAGAAAGCCATTCCTAAACCACCACTAAATCAAGATTCTAGGCCATAGAAAAGAAAAATAAGATAGGTGCTCCCTGATGGTACGACAAGACTATACATATAAATTTCTTGCAACTGTCTCCCAGTCCTCAAAAGGCCTGACAGCCTAAGACAGTGTTCATTACTGGAGCAGCAGGCGCAAACCGTTTAATAAGGTGGTGACTAAGACACAGATAAACATGATTATATGACCCTGGGTGATACAGGATGCTATTATTCACTCATCTGAGACATTCCTTCCAATCAGATCATACCCCATAACATAGGTAATAAAGATATAAAGCAGACCCTTGTGCAATGAAAAGTGCAGGAGTGGGGTGCATGTCAACTGAAGAGTCACAGGAACATTAGATTTTTTTCCATGGTCAAATCTAGCAAGATTTAGTAAGGCCACTACAAGAAAGAGAATCCTATATGAAATTATAGGCCTCTTTTTGGATTGGAAAACTTGTAGCTCATTTCTCATACTACCAGCAAAACGCTGTAAAATTCACTGACACTAATTGAAGCCTAAATTCTCTCATTTATAGCACAGAATATTCCTGTTCCAACTGCCGTATCTAGAGTGCTCCCCTAAAGGCTATTACAAGTCAGTTCTCATTCCCATTCAGGACTGAGAGTGGATTCTAGGTCACCTCTGCCTTGTAAGCAGAGAACAGTTCAATGCATGTTCACACAGAGCTCTGCTTAGTTCAGTGTCAGCTGGAGTACTGATTTATCAGGGTGACACAATTTTCTTTGTATGAGCAACCTGGCCCAAATTTTTCTTTAATAAGTATATGTTACTTTTGAAAATAATCTCTTTCCTTGGCTTTACAAATCTGACATTCTTCCATTTACTACACTCTGTCTAAACATATTTTTAATTTTTTTCTCATATATCTCCTCAAGTCTCCAGTGTTTCTGTTCTTTTAATCTAAATTCACTCCAATTGACCTACAGCTTTCCCTAAATGTGATATAATATAAAATATATATTATTATCTGCTTTTAATTAATTGTCTTGGTTTGTGCTAGAAGCCTAACAATAATGCTAACAAGGCATCTGCTCCTCCTCACTTTCCACATTTACTGCACAAAATCCTTACCAAAGGCCACAGGAACATTTCTTGTACAAAAAATATTGTAGGACTTGATTTTAAAGTACCACATTAAAGATGTGTAAAGTAAAATGTTAAATGTTATATCCTTTTGACTTCATCCTGACACAGAAAATATTTTATATCATTCCTCTTATCCTGCCCCAGCATCATGACTTGTGGGCCAGACCCAACCCACGGGGTGCTTCTACCAGATTTATGGCTTTTCTCCAGCAGGAGATGGGGAGCAGCTGTTTGGGAAGGGAAGGCTTCTAGTATAGTGTAGGGACACCTTGCATTCCCGAGGAAGCTGAGCAGCCACTCCCTGTCCTCTGGCATGGATTTGGGGGACAAAGGACAGCACAGGAAGGTGACGGCTCTTGGAGCCTGGCCCAAAACACAGATCTAGTTCCCTGTTTCTTCAAGGACTGGACCACCTTGTCTAGGTTTGGTAGGGTGGACAGAACACCCATCTTGATGAACAGCTCAGTAGTACCTAAAATCATCTCCTAGAATCCATAAGGCCCCTTGTGATGATTCTTTCTCACCTTTTAAAAAATACAGCCTGACTGGTGCTCGCTGCCAAGCACAGCACCTGCTGCTGCTCCAAGAGCTGCAGCATGTGTGCCTCTGCAGAACACCTTTGATTGCAGAATTAGGGAAATAATGTGAGAAGAAAATGGGGAAAGAGATGAAAGAGTAAGTGATGCCTATGCATGCAAACTGGCAGGGAGGAGCAACTAACTCCCCAACTCTGCTGCTTCTGGTGCTCCTCCTCACTTTCCACATTTACTGCCCAAACAAGTTACACTAGATTTTCCTTTAAAAACATCCAGGATGGAGAATTTTTTCCATTACCTCGTTCCTCAGAAACACATGTACCTTATTTCAAATCTGAATTTATTTGGCTTCTATATTCAGACACGAGGCATGACTATAGTTGGTCTGATTAATTGCTGGTACATAGAGATGGTAACAAATTTAACCTCGATTTTGCATAATTCAGATGATGTAACCAGGCTGACATAGGAAGCCAAGAAAAATGTTCTTGAAGAGTTTCTTACCTTCTCATCATTACCTCTGTCAACCTAATTGATAATACTTTAAAAAGTTATATTCAGTTTGATTAAATCAATAAACACACAGATCAACTTTAATTTCACTGACCCATTTATTAGCTAACATGAGGCTGAATGATGAGTAATATTAAAGATAATTAATACTTACAAACAATAATTATTATTCAGCACCCTGTAAGCTATGCTATATTCTCCACTGCTTGATGTCAGGCTTATAATTATTCATGTTATGCCACTTAGATTTTAAAAGTACTGGCACAAAGTTAGCTTCTTGCTGTATTTTGAAACCCTCCTAAATTTAAATGATTTATTAAAAAATCAACATTAATGTTGCACAGCACTCACAGACTAGCTCTGTAAAAAATTTCTAGATGCAACCTAAGCTGAAGTCTTGATTGTAAAATGTCTAACTTTAATAGTTACTGTTTAACATTCTCATCAGCTAACGTGAATGAGAGCTATTACATCCACAGATTTAACATATCTGGCTTTTCCCCAGACATAGAGCAGAATATTTGTTCAATGCTTTTCTCTTTTCAGTTAATTCTTGATACTTACAGCACATCTACCTAGTGTAGTACCATTGCTTTTCTTAAAAGGTTTGGATTCTTGCTGTATATGCAAAGTAACTTCCTATTGCCCTCAGTTATGCTAAGCATGCCTCTTTTCTTATTTATGAAATTATTTTATTGAGTTCAGCTTGTTTCAATTGCTATGGCCTTCCATTTACCAGTGAGAAGAAAAGAGAAATGCTTGAAGCTGACTTAGTTTTCAATCTTTGGGGAGTTTGTATTCAGTTGTGCTGTTTGTTAGGCTTTGGGGTTTTCTTAAATTAGTATAGCTTTACTTTTGGTTTGAGCAATATTAGCTCACCAGCATCATTCACACTTTTTGTTTAAATTCTTCCATCCAGATTAAACAGTTCTCAAATTTGTGAAATCTGACCTTTTGCAGCACCAAAAATACCAGGGACTTGATTCAATTTGTTTTGTCCAAATATAATAAAGATCATTCCCAATTGACTGCTCATCCTGTGATCAAGTCCTCTTTATCCACAGGATGAAGTATAATAAAAAAGCCATCATTATTGAGAGCAAAAAGCTATTGTCCATAACTCCTTCAAACATGCTACAGCACTGGCAGCTTCTCAAGCTCAGTGTGTCTCCCTCAGGCCGAAGAGCTCCCCCACTGCAGTGCTGCGTTCCCTGCCCTACACAGCTCATCCTCCTGGCCACCAAACTGCCTCTGCTGCTGTGCCCCCAACCTCCTGCTGGCATGAAGATATGTACCAGTGCTGCCAAATCTGTAAGGGGCATGCACACAAGATGAAGGAGGAGTTTTTAAACAAGCTCTGTTATTCATCTCTCTTGCACTTGTTTTGTGCTTTTCTCTTGCTCTTACCATAATGATAGATGTAGATCATCAATAAAATAATGATTACTTACCATTAGTCTGTATTCACACTGAGTGTATTTTCTGGTGCAGCTCAGTAGGAATATACTACCATATTCCAAATATTCCAAAGTACATGACAGAAAATATTAATACGTAATATATCACAGTATTGGGGCACAGCTGAAGCTGGCAGGGACCTCCAAAGATCATCTAGTCCAGCCCCCTGCTCAAAGCAGGCTGACTGCTCGGGGCCTTTGTACAGTTACATTTTGAATTATCTCCAAGGTAGAATACACGAGTCACTGGAGCAGAAAATACCTACTCTGTACTTGAAATGCTGTCAGGAACTATTAAAATAGGCTGCAGCCTGTGATTTTGTGTACAAGGTAAAAAGTAAGCTGGGTTTTTGGTGGTTCTGCAATAAAAAAATTGAATCTGGAGTACCACTTGAGGGAGAAAAACCTGGGAAGACTAGGTCCCCAGAGGTCGCCACCAGTGGCCAAGTACATTATAACTCAATAGAGATGAACATAACCAATCTCAGGTTTCAGAGCCTAGATGTGGCTTTGACAAGATAAAGCAAGCAATAGCACCACTTCTTTTTAAAAATAACTGGCATTAAGAGCTATTACCACTACTTGCATAGTGCTATTCATCATCTGCCAGAACCATTCTTTTAGCAAATGTTCTCTCTCATTAACACATTATCTGTGGGGGACAGGTTCTATAAATGGGCTTGACGAAAATGTGACTTTTCAAATCGAGGGGTGTTGTTACAGTCAACAGTGCAATCTCTCATTGTAATCACATCAGCAGTGAAAGAGAAAAAAAATTATTCATCTTCAAAACATTTCCCTTTTTGCTTGTTTTTCTCACTGTATAATGTTTCATTGCTAGGAAACACATGCAAACTCCTGCTGAGATTCCCAATAAAAATCCAGTGCAAGCAATTATCACCAGATTGCATAATGTTCTCCTCTGCTTAGAATAGCATCTACTTGCAGCAACTATGATCTAAAGGAGCCAAGCTGTATTTTCTTATGGCTTTTTGCTTCTAAGTGCACAGCTACTGCTTCTCCTAGAAAAACACATCAGAAGTACTTATTTTCTCTTCTTTTCCCTACAGATTCAGGGTGATCTTGACAGACAGACCACTTGACTTTAATCAGACAGTCATATTGATAAACCTCTGGGATTTAAATTGGACAGACATTTCAAGGGTTTTTGTTGGAGGGAGCATGACTCATAAAGCTTGGAGTTGAGGGGTTGGCAACATGCAGCTTTTACATCAGCCAGTTCCCAGGATCTGGTGAAGTAGCTATACATC
Source organism: Sialia sialis (assembly GCA_009812075.1). NCBI lineage: Eukaryota > Metazoa > Chordata > Aves > Passeriformes > Turdidae > Sialia > Sialia sialis. Next base: position 7,071,718 of record VRYO01002778.1, on the reverse strand, counting down.
CATGGAAGCCTTTCTCCATCTTTGGGTGATTGGCAAATTGTGAGCACTCTTTTCACCCTGCCATCTTCATGTCACTGTTGGTGATTATTAGTCATGATCACTAACTGTAGACATAGACAGAACTGCTTTCTGCTGTAAATTTTCAGTGGACCCTCGCAGGTTTTGTTACAGGGGATCTCTTCTTCTAGCCTGCAATTATGAACTACATTAAGCTCTGAATATTTAGGAAAAGCTTATTCCTTGCATCCATAAAAGTGGAACAATAGCTGCTTGTATTTTAAGGGATTATCATGAGGTTTTGTTATGGCTGTTTTTTACTAAAATCAAATATGCCAAGTCTTCAAACCAGATGGCATTTTAACTTTCATGAATGGAGCGAGCACATGAAAATAAGTTGTTCCATGAAGACTGGAACCAGGGATGCCTGATTGCTCTACTTGCTTCCCTCTGATTCTCCTAACACCAAGGATCTTCTCAATCCAGCAACTCCCTTGTACCTTACATGCAGGCCCTTTCCCCAAATATTCTCCAGACACATCCCTGCTGCAAAGTGCAAAAACAGCAAGTGAACAACTTGCCGCTCAGAGAACACAAACTGCCACAGCATCAGGACTGGGGGCATTTTAAAGTAAAACAAAGTAACTTCTCTTTTTAAATTTGATTCCCCTCTAATAATCTAAAGATAGGCATCAGCACCATTCAGTTAACATTTCATAACATGCAAGAACTTAACTTAAACAGGGAAAGCACTTAGAAATGGAATTATTCATGCTCTCTGTTTTTCCCCACTTGGAGTTTTCTGCTTCCATGTCTTTTCTGTTGGCTTTACCTTCAAGTTTCATCTGGTCTATCCACTGTTTCAAGTCTAGTATGCTGACATTTCCAGCTACACCCTCAACCACTTTTTGCACTATATCACCTCATATAGGGAAAAAGACCAACCTTAAGCATTTCTATAGGACATATACCTTATTTCAGGGGTGCAGAGATAAGTTGTTCATTTCTCCTAAAGTTATACACCTGGCCACCTAAGTCTTTCCTAATTTAGCAAATTATTTGCTTTTGCCTCCCATGTAATCCTACACGAGCCTGATGAGAAACAGCTCCTAGAGTTCTGGAACAGCACTCTGGCTTCTTTTTGTTTCATATTATTTATCCCTTTCAACATACAGTTTTTTCCATTACCTGCTTCTTTAATGTTTCTCTCCCTTGCATATTTTTCCATATGAAAAATGCATTTTCTACTTGATCATTACTAGGTTTGTATGGGAATAATCCAAATTTTGTGGAGCAGGCCTAGTTTTGGATTAGAAGTCAGAGCTACCAAAAGATTTACACCTGTTCTGATTTAGGACCTTAGTACAGGCTTTTCCAGGGCCAAGAACTTTCAAAGTATGCCTATGCAGTAGCAGGTTCAGAGAGGGAGTTTTCAGGTAGGCAGACCTATAGCTTTCAAATATATAAAATCTAGCATCACTGTCCTACTACATCCTGATGTCAAATGATTCATTGGTCTGGGACCTTTTTCTATCTCAGTCTGGTCATCTTCCCAGAAATTACCAGCCCAAGATAAGTTTGTTTAGGTAGGTGGTGTTTCAAAGCAGGTGGATTAATTCAAGCTGGATCATTAGCCATGAGCCACTCAACCACATAACCAACTTTTACAGCAAGGAATATCTATTTCCACTATGTCTTGGCAAAAAAAAAATATTAGTAAATTTCTGTATAAAGATCATCAAAAGCTACTAGAATGTTAACGGTCTTACAAGAAATGGGGAAGACCCTGAAAAGTGCAGGTCAAACATGAGAAGCTGAGGCTAGCATTTCAAGATTGTGGAGGGGAGCTGCTATGAGAGGAGGGCAGACTGAGTTCTGAATTCCAAAAACCTTCAGCCTACTGCTAGACACCATTCATGGGGAAAATTGCTGAACTTCTGTGGATAATGATTCCCCTTCTAAGTCTTAAAACACACCATGTATCAGTGCCTTCTTGAAAAAAAAATTAAAATATAAAAGCACAACATAGGTGATAATAGATAATTTTGTTTTCCACATGGATATGACAATGGCATGTACCTTAGAGGGTGTGCATGCCAAGAAGAATCAGTAATTTAGCAATTGGTTTTGTTCACACTACTGAAAAATTGCAATTTTTTTGTTAAACTTATAATTGATCAAGCTAAACGCTTTTTAAGTACTGGAAAAGGGAAAACATGTTATATGCTGCTCTGCTGGATTTTTGCAACTATTTTGTCAGTAGAAACAGCTGAATTTGGGACCTGCAGATTGCTGAACACAAAATTATCACATTCAGTTCAGGGAAAGCAAAACCACAGCAGAGCCATTTTCTTTCTACTCAGTTCTCATGTTGCCTGGGCTTGGGATATTACTTGTGACACAAGTCAAAGCAGTCATGGGGTTACTCTAAGCTGAGACTAGTTGCCTACCAAAACATTTCCCAAAGACTCTTCTACCAGAGGAGAATTATGATAGTTAAGTGCAATGGTTCTGCAATACCTACAGATCTTCTGGACTTGGGGCAATTAGTTATGATACTTAGACAAGATTTCAGCCATTCTTGCATAAACTACTCCTTCCTTAAAGAAACATTGAAGTCACAGTGTGCCAATATTACCACTTGGACCTAGCCCAATAGCTTTATTTTATACAACAGAATTGCTGAGTCATTGAAAAGGACAAGCCAAATTCATATTAGACATGTTGTAGAATAATGTATTTTCTTCTGCAGAATAAATGTCAAGTAAATATCACTTAGGATGGAGGGCAGTTGGACTGGGATGTCTGATAACTCTTGGGTACAAATAGGGGGTTCTAAAATATCAGGAATTCAGCCACAAGATGGAAAACTTCAGCCTGAGTGAAGATGTACATGTCATCTCTAATTATATAGTGAAATCTGACTGATTTACACTCAAATTCCATCTGGCAACACAAGAAATCCAGGAACTGTTTGACACAAACAGACTGGTCTTTTGTCTACAGATGCCATGACTTCCAGATTCCTGGCGTCGTAGACATGCAATGCACTGCAGCTGTGACCATCCCCGGGAAAGCAAGGAGCTGGGTGTTATTTGAGTATGCTCTCAGCAAATACTGTCTGAGAGTTCTGTCCTCTGAATAGTTACAGTTTGACAGCTGCTATTTACTATGAGAAAAACAGCAACTGTAAAGCTGCTTGTTATTTTATTTACCTGAAGCTAAGCAGCAACCACAGTGCTACCATATTAAAAGATAAATTTTTCACTTAGAACTTCTGGACCCAAATCACTAGGGACCAATTGGTCAGATTGCAAGCCATTAGTTACCAGCATGTTTTAATGTCTTGGCCCCTTCCAAGATTAAGCACAATCCAAAATTATTACAAACAGTATATTCCTGGAATTGGGTTAATAGAGAAGAATGTTGATCTTGCATACAAAGCTTTGCAGCTCCTACCTGTAAAGTGCTGATGTGAACAGGAGTCCCTGTGCCATTCACAGTGTTCTTCTTGGCAGCATTTCCACCCTTCCCTTCCACTTGCTCTGCCTTGGCAATTTTTGCTTTTTCAGCTTCAATTCTCTTTGGATTGTTTAGCATTACCTGAACCACAGCATATTCCACCAGGGATGCAAACCCAAAGAGAAGGCAAACAATCAGCCACACATCTAAGGCCTTCACGTAAGACACTTTGGGAAGTTCAGCTGCAAGAGTGGTACATTCAGATGCCAAGCTGAGCACTGAGAAAATACCTACAAAAAGAGAAAACAATATATTGAATAAGAAAACTTCCCTTCAATGATACTGGCTGTGCTCTTCCTCTGAAACAAACAATAGTGAATGATGTTCTGCAACAGTGAATGGGACTTCACAATGTGGTCGATGCAGCAGGTGTACAAAGTGCATGTGCCATCAGCTCAAATGAACAAGTTAAACACTTAGGTAGGAAAGTACAGTTAATGATGAATTATTAATAATGAACACTTTCATTTTATAATAGAGAAACAAATAAATGAGGGTAAAATGGTTGTTATTTCCTGTCCCATCACACATCACTCAGTTGGGAAATGGACTTTTGTAAGACTTATCTTACAATGTGCATTTAATTCTGGGAAGGTGGAAAAGAAATATATGACACTTAAATGAAAAGCCTACAAGTCCTTTAAATTAGACTAACATTTTCCCAGAAATCGAAACTGTGCAATAGCAGGAACAATTCTCTAAATCTAAGTATGATACTCAGACCTTAGGCGAAAGAGAAGTTTTTGCTGAAGAGCAAAGCAGTACGAGCAAATCAAAAGGCCTTTGTTCCCAATCCACTGAGAAGATGAAAGCGTGGAGGTGACTGAGGGTCTGCAATTATTTCCTATTTGAGCTTCCAGATGGAACTTTCTAGATAAAGGGCATTTCATGAAGCCCTTACCATGAAAAAAGGCCACATGTGCAAAGGCTGTTGAAAGGTCACACTCATCAGGGATTTCATCAAGTATTTCCCCTGATAAGGCTTCCAAATGCTACCATAAACACAGGATTCATATCACAAGAGACAAAATACAAGCGTGATCCCAAAGAAAAATTTATCACAGGCTCCTGTAAAAATATTGTCACGAATACCTACATTTGGAAAAAACTGACTTTAGAAATGGCAGTCACGTGGGGAAAACTTAGTTCAATCTCCAAGTTCAGAATGTCCTATTTTGGTTTTAGAAATGCTAACGATAAAAATACTTATTTATGAGTGGGAGACTTAATGAATTAGATGTGATGTCTATAACAATGTTGGCCAAAAAGCTATTCAGCTAGTCTCAACTATGTTTCTTATATTTCCTAAAATTTTTTTCATTCATAGAGAGATTATTTACTTCAGATCCATTTTAAGTAACTGAGGATGTGAAAATGGAAATTAAAATGAAACTATCTGTATTGGCCTATGAAAATATTCATTTCTACTTGATCACAAACAACACATTCTTTACCTACTGTTCCCATTTGGATTTTAACAAGATTGATATGACACTTCATTTAGCATTAATCTCAAATGGACAATTCACTAGCTCTTAAAACATTGAAGCATAAAGAAATGTTTACACTCATGTGATTTTAAATCACAAAATTTTATGATGTTTGATTTAGAAATGTGTAGTATCAATGTATCACTGCAAAGCTGGATTTTTTTTTCATGGAGATAATAAAGAATGACCAGATGTGTTATCTCAGAACAGAATGATACAGCAAATACTGAACTGAATCCTCAGTGTACACTCTGGATTACTTTTCATCTACTGTATCTGAAGCATTCACATACAAATATTTCCATAAGGATAAAAAGTGAGCATAGAATGCTTCTCTTTGAAAAAAACAATCACTTACCAACACCTGCAGACTGGGGATGGACACTAATTATGGATCACAAGGAATTCCATTAACAAGTTAAAAAAAGGCCATACTGCCTTTTAATATATTTAGGACACATTTGCCTGTGTCCAGCATGCTGTTTATTCTCTAACAGTGTACTGTATCAATTACCATGCATGGCTATGCTTGACTGGTGAAGGGAAGGCTATATCCTTCTCCTCAATAATCAAATTAGCCAATAACATGGACTGGCTCAACATCTTGTATATAGTATGCTTTTCTTACTGACTTTAAAGAGTTTACTATCTTAATATGTGATAATTAATATAATGCCTGGTACCAAAAACATTCTAAATCCACATTTTAGACCTTAGAATATTAGACCATACAATCTTGGATTGAATTCTGCAGAACTAACTTATAAATTCTAGCTGAAAAGATTTTTGTGGAGCTTTTATTAACATGTTCAGTAGAGCAGATGAGGTTATGGTGACCAGCATCTAGTTTCCTTTTGTATGGATTCCTACAATGAAGGATTCACTCTCAGAGTCTAAGAGACTTCTAGGTTTTCAAACTAACAAAAAAAGTGAGACAGAAACACAGAAATATTCTATTCAGCAACCATCTGCTGCCTGATGAATGTTAACATGGCCTCGGAGACCCTAGTACCAGAGTTGTAAGCTGCACTTCTGGGGCAACAGCTACACTACGTGCCTACTCATCATAATCCAAAGCTTAAGGCCCAAATGTGAGGGAGGAGCACAAATATCTGAAGTAGCTTCTCATCTAAGAAGATCTGTAGCTAGCCACTGGTACATTTTCTTGGGGCTAGATATCGTCTACTTAACAGAAAAATGCTAATCTTGTTATATTTCAAGGTCAAGGATCTCAAGGATGTCACTAGAAGAATTAATGCTCTCCTGAAACTGGAGAAAGATAAATCTTACCCCAGTGACAGTGTTAATAACTGTCATACTAAATACTGACTCAACTAAGGGGGCATCAGATTTAGAGGTTTTTTGTTTTTTGAGGGATTAAGGAAAAGTCACATAGCCAAGCCAATGGCTAGGATCTTTGAAAATTCATTTCAGAAATACTGATACATGAAAGAAGCTAATAAACACTTACAATGAACAAAATAATTAGACAACAAATAAACATGTATATTTAGTTACAAAGACATCCATGTTACCTAAATCTATGCTAAGACTCTTATAAATGTATTTTTAATAAGCCCATCTGGTTCCATATTTGAAGCATGGGATTATAAAAATGGTGGTACAGCTTGGTTTTGATTCTAGTTTTCCAGTTGCTCTTTCATTCTTTTTAATTTAATGTATGTTGCATTTTCCCCACCCTTTTTGTCTTCAAATGCTCTCTTAAAGAAAAAAAAAAAAGAAA
>VRYO01002778.1:7002168-7057424 GCA_009812075.1 Sialia sialis | reverse complement strand
GCTTATATTTGGGTGCGGCTTATATATGGACAAATCCCGTGGTCTACCCGGATGTGCGGCTTATAATCAGGTGTGGCTTATAATTGTGAAATTGCTGTATATAGAAGGGATGAACAAAATTACTATGGACATACTAAAATTCTAAAGATAAATGCTGACAATCAAAACCAATTTGTAAAACTCTATTATTATTCTTATTCATCATCATCATCATCATCATAGCCTTGTCCCCATTGTGATACCCTGCCCAGCTTTGGTTAACCTTACTTTTTCTTCACTTCTGACTTCCTTTCCCTAACCTCACTTTTCCCAGCTGACTTCATGGAGTAAGAACTGAACATTTTTATGTCACAGCATGAGCAGACTTCTCTCTGCTTCACGCTCATCCTTATCCAAGAAAACAGAATTATCATGAAAGTGGGATCACCAAGGATCAAAGAGTTGGAAAAAGCTGCAGCTGAGTAGACATCTGCATACTTGGGGCACAGAAAGAAAGATGGATCTCAGAAACATTTTGCCTGCAACTTCCAGCAGGGCATGAAGCCCTTCAGAGATGTGACCTGTCTGCCCCGTGTGAGATTAAATCACCGGGAATAGATGCACAACTACATCCACAAAACCTCCTGAAACCACTTTCAAAAGGTTTGATACTAAGCAATCTCACTTGTTTGGCATCAAATACTTTTGGTACTGTGCCAAAGGAGTTCCAAACAATACCAATGCATCATCGATGCAAGGGAATAAATTGGGCCCCAACAACCTACAAAGCAGCACACGTTGTGGAAGTTAAAACTACCTGGCAAAACTATTCTTCTTTCCAAATTACATATTTCCATTTATCTCTTTATTGCAAATGCTTTTATAAAAGGCCTCAGTTACCATTCTGGTTGATAGCAAAAGCTAAAACTAAGAGTGCACAGTGCCATAACAGTAAGAAATATCTTTGATAGGGAAATGTACATTGGTAGGAACCAGTGAGTATCAATTTCATGATTCATTAAAAATGTTGATATGAAGGAAACAGAATTAATAATTTTTGTTTGATTCTCATGCATGCCTAGAAGAGAACAGTTTTTAAGGACAGAGTGATTTACATACAACTTTCCAATTGCATCTTGCAGCGCTGTGTATCCATAGGAAACAAGGTCAAGTCCAAAGGGCATGACAGTGTAATAGACAATCTGAAAATACAGAAATTTAAAAACAGTGTGAGCTGTCCGGTAAGCAGTAGATGGCCACAAGAAAGAAAAAAATCACAGGTTTTTGATTTTCATCCTCTAAAAGAGCAGAAACAAAGTTTAGAAGTTATAATTAGCATTTTTCAATGGAGATCTCTTTAGTATAAAATAAGACAAAAAATTTTATAGAGGATGTTAAACACATAGAAACTCACAAATTACAGAATTGCTAATACAAGATGAAAAACACGTAGGTCATAGAACAAGCAAACCAAATGTCCATATACAACAGAGTCTTGTCTCCAGCATTGGCCAATGACAGACTTCTAAAGAAGAATATGATACTACAGCAATCTGGAAGTGTTATTTTGCCAGATATCCAAGAGCATCCAAAAGTTGCATCTCAAGGGCTTCCTTAACCAGAAGGGGTTCTTCAGTATTTAAGGGACACCAACAGATTTTTTTGTCTCCATGAAGTTGTTTTATTTTCAGCTGTTTTCCGGAATCTAAGTGTCCTGGTTTCAGCTGGGACAATTAATTTTTTCCTAGTATCTGGCACAGTGCTGTATTCTGGATAACACACTGATATTTCTGGTTGTTGCTGAGTAGTGCTTACAAGGACTTTTCAGTTTCCCATCTCTGGCAGTGAGCAGGTACACAAGGAGATGATACACAAGCAGAGAAGGGATGGGCATCTGTCAGCAGGTAGTTAGCATCACTTTTTTTGCATCACTTGTTTTTCTTGGTTTTATGTCTCTCTCCACCTGTGCTTTTTATTGCAATTAGTACCAGCATTAATACTTTCATTTTTTTTTTACTTTGCTGCAATTTTTAAGTGGTTCTCAACCCACAACGTCTATGGGCTTTGTTTTCCTACCTCTCCTCCCCATTCCATTGAGGGCAGGAGGAAGTGAGTGAATGAGACTTAGTTGCCAGCTGGGCACACCAACACCACATAAACATCCACAGAGAGCATATTGCAGCAAAGAACGCCATAGCTAAACTGCACACACCCTAATCATGCTTCTACCTATCCTCAGTCTGTCTCATTGTTCTTTCAGTGTAAAAGAAGGCAAAAATCAATGTCCATCCATTCTCTCTGTGCTATTTGTGATTTAGAGACCTCTATGGAACCCCCTCAATTATTTTGCTTTTTCCAGTGTGACAAGTTTCTCAGTTGTTCCTTACCTTTGACTATCCTTGCTTCCCTTCCTACAACTGGAAGACCAGAATTGCATTCAAGATGTAAGCACAGCATATTTTTATACAGTGGCATAACTTGAATCCTAATGCTTCCAAGAATTCAATTCACTGTCTCAAATACTATTGAGCTATTAGCTGACATTTTCAGAGAGCTATCCATTACTCCTCAAAGCTATTTTTTTGGCTGGTAATAACCACCTCTAGATCAATCAGGTTTTATGTGAAGTTTTTTTCCCCTCATGCATAATTTCCAGTGGTTTACATTGGATTTCATCCCATTCTTTGTTGCCTAAACCTTAGATTGGTTTGTGGTTCTCACTGTTGTCTCTTATGTTTATGTTCTGCATGTTCTGGTATCATCAAACACACTTGCAAATTCAGTTTTTAAGATTATTTATGTTGAAAAGAACAGAATACAGAATAGATTTTTTTTTGTGGGAGTTTACTGTTTACTTCCCCTGATGTGAACAGTAGCTGCTTATTCCTGCATTCAGTTTGCTAATTCTTAACCATTTGTGCAAGAGCTTTCTCTCATAGACATTTTGCCATGCAAGTATTTTCATAACTGGAGAGTCTTTCATTTATATGTGATTTTATCTCTGTAAATAGAAATACAAAACATAGAAATTATATATTTTGAAAATGTCACCAAACCGCAGTCCCTAAAAAAATTAATCTTACCTGCATGCATATCATGCAAGAACATAGTGTGCTATTAAAATAAACAGAGTATTTTTAGAGGAAGACAATAATTTCTAACTTTATTGAACTCAATTTTCCTATTTGCAAGTTTTCAGAGAATAATTTTTCCATCAGAAACACTTCCATTAGTATTCATTCAATATTAACTAATCATTAACAATACCTATTGAGGTAATTTATAAATACCTGCAACCCAGAAAAAATATTTAAAAAACATTTAAATGTTTCATTTAACATTCCTTCTTTCAAATGGGAAACTTCTTTCATAGCTGGAAGTTATTTTCTACTTTGAAATATTTATTTCTACACAATTTAAAATTACAGAAGCAGCTGAAATAAAAACCAAGACCTTCAGAGCAAGCCAAATGAAATTATTTGATTGCCCAATGTATCTTCTTTTCTGATCACTGCCAGCAATAGTCTTGAGACTGATTTTTCTCATCCTGTTTTGAAATGGGAAAACATAACCTGAACTCTTTCATGTTGTTTCTTCTTTTTATTGTCCATTTCTACTCTAGGAAGAAATAGCTCATGTGAACCTAGTTTCTCAAGTAGTTCCCTCTTTAAAGTAATATTGCAGCACATTCAGATAATAATTTTTATGTCTGTCAGGGCAATATATTACAGCTCACATCAGACAAAAATTCACTTCCTGTAAATTTAGGAAATTTAGCCTAATCTCTACAAACTATATAATATTAATTCTCCATTCACTATGACCTCCTTTTTAATCAACTAATTTGCTAGTTTCAGTGGATGACTATTTTTGTGGCATCGGGTATACCTTTGATGAACCAAATCAAACCACCAAAAAACAATACGTTACTTGCAATTAAATTGAACAGCAATTTGGAGGCTTCTGAAAAAAATCATACTCAGTAAGGCATAGAACTTAATCGGGATTTTTTGCAGTATGTTTACAAAATACAAATATTGTATTTTCTGCCTTTCCCTTTTTCTTTAGCAAGTAATCATCATTTACTTTAGTGGCGGTAAAAATTCAAGTAGTGTGCAACATATACTGTTTTACTGAAGTATGCATTTCAGATATATAAAATATATATAATATATACTATATATTATATATCATATCTATAATATATAATACACAACATATTACATACCATATATGTTATATATTTTCTATATTATATACATTATATATATGTGATTAAATATCTATATATACACTTATATATATAATATTATATAATTCACTCCATTATGCTTCTAGAACCTAAAAAATTATCAGAAGCGTTTAAATTTAGTTATTTCAGTGTGTTAGTTTAACATGTATATACACATCAAATTTCTCATACCTGTAGTGCTATCAACTGACATGTTGTAAAATACTTTAATCTGATTTCTTTACACATATTTAATTTATTGCTGCATTGTTTAGAAACTGTCTTATAAATTAAAATATTAGTAATAAATTGTATTAAATTACTAAGGCTAATACAGAGTATATATGTCATATAAAATCACTTGAAAATATAGTGGAAAAATATGAAAAAAAATACCTCATGCTGACTAGGACATCTCCATCCCGAAATATAAAAAGGAGGATATTTTCTTGTGTGACATCATGGAAGTTAGCATTTTTTTCATTTGCGAAAAATAAGTCTGGCTTCCAAAGACACTTAAACATAGTTGGGTCCACTGTTAGTGTATCTGAACCTCTCCAGTCATTGGGCAATTTGAGTCTGGGGTCATTCCACTTCTGTCTTAGAAAGATGTTGACTCTATAGTCCTGATGGGAACAATAAAAAAATATTAGACTAACCAAAGTCTAGCAAATACCCTGAACAGAAATAAAACCAATCAGACTCAGATGAGAAAAAAATGATGCCCTGGTTTTTCTATCACGAAGACAGTAATCACTTTTCAAATTACATTATGAAGTGTTATGTTTAGCAGACTTTACTATAAACAGATCACATGTCACTCATGGTTTTGAATATTGCAACTTTCCTTAAACAAAGGATCAAATTGACACTCCAGAGTAATTTTTGCATCCCCTCAGTAATAGCCTCATATTACTCAGGCATAGAGAAAAGCATGCAGCAGGGCAGAGAAAGACCATGGCTTGACTACACTAAATGGCTGCAGGCAGCAGGAAAAATATAATTTCTGTCAGGATATCCTGTGAGTGCTAGTTCCAGTTTACTCTCCATTTGGTTAAGTGATACACTGATGGCAAAATATCACACTATAAAACCAGAAAACAGACCAGGTAGGTAATACATTTTATACTACACACCCAGAATACGGCCTCAGACCTTCTATCAGTGATCTGGGACTATCTTGGTAACAGGAAAACTCATGCCAGCTTGTAACTTAAATACTGAGGTAGCAGGCAAGAAAGGAGAAGCAGAATCAGTCTCAAAGAGAAAAATCAAGGCTTTACAGAGGAAATCGCCTTCTGAAATCAGTAGGATTGGCTGAAGGATGGACAGTAGCAGAGCCATGCTCAATGAGAACCTAAGTTTGCTTTTGGAAATTGGAATAGCATGTCTGAGGGCAAAATGATACTCTGTACATGTTCTGTCCTTAGTGAAAGCTGTGAGCATCTGACGGAAGAATGTGTCCTAGAATGTCAGCTGGGATTTTTCAGTCTCATCTCTTAAGTCTTTTTTGCTTTTTGCATTTACATTTAAGTCAGCACGCCTTTTTGATGTATATGTAAACTAGGCAGATCATATACAGAGAGAGAATAAAGTCATTGTTGAAAAGAAGTTAAACAAACCCAAACAAATGAATGAAAATTCTGTATGTAAGATTATTTCTACCTCCAGTCTTCCCAGTTGCCTTCTACAGAGTGCTTTGCTCTTTCCTAATTGTCTTTTAGGTACAAAGCCTCTTGAGATAAGGGCTGTGTCTTTCAGAGCAATGAAAACACTGCTACTGCTCTACAATTACAGCAAAGCGCTAGAAATGCCTGAGTGAAGGTTCATGACATATTTTTGGTTTGTCAATGGATTGTGCATACAAAGTAATTTTATAAAGTTTTTTATTCTACGTGTCAATGACTCTTACCTATTTTTTGTTGATAGAACTGAATTATCTTCTATTGTATTCACAATGTTTACAGTCCAAAGCAGGTGCCATCTTGAAACAGTCATGCTAACTTCAATGAGGAGTCCACTTGGCTATACCTCATGCAGAATAATTTATTCGGTTGTTTTGCTCTTCATATTTAAATACAGCACCCATTTTCCCATGTCAATCCACCAGTCAAATTAGCCCAATTATTTCTTTATTACACTGTACTGTGTAAAAATTTTCCTAACTGCATTGTAAGGAAAACCAAAGCAGCAAAACTAAGTACTTGTTTCTTGTTGGCAGTTGGTTTTGGAAAAAATATATAGTAATTTCACACTGATAAGCCGCACCTATTTCACTCAAGAATCGAGCCAATCCTGGAAGTGCGGCTAATCACCAGGTGCAGCTTATTTATGGACAAATTCCAGCGAAATGCCAACCTGGAAGTGCGAGCCAGCTGGGCGGGGAGCTGCTGCAGAGCCACAGCCAGCTGGGGAGGGAGCTGCTGCGGAGCCGTGGCCGGGCAGGCGGGGTGTGAGTGGGGAGCTGCCACGGAGCCGCTGCGGATGGCCAGCGAGTTGGAGCCACTGGAAGCGGGCAGAGAGCCGCTGCCGGTTTCACACGGCAAGGAGGCGAGCCGCTGAGCTGCCACTTTTGAGTGGCGCGGGGAGCCGCCGAGCCGCTGCTGCCAAGCAGGCCCTGGGGAGCTGCGGCAGCCAGCGCCGGGGGTGGGAGTGCCGGGGCCCGCAGCACGGGGAGGGCGCCTGGGGCTGCATTTAAAGGCTTCGCCGGTCTGCAAGAACTGTTTGCAAATTGAGCACCTGACACTAAACCCCGCGATCACGCGATTCTGTTACTAACTCGTTACTTTGTTGCACATGGATCCTCACTTAAAAAAAAAAAAAAAAAAGAGCGGCTTACCACCCAGTGCGCCTTATTTATGGACAAATTCTGTGGTCTTCCCAGCTACCCAGAAGTGCGGCTTGTAACCAGGTGTGGCTTATGAGTGTGAAATTACTGTACATAATCTGACCCTTATTTATACAAAGGCCTATATTGTCTTGCCAAAGTAAAGAAGCAGCAAAAAATAATGGCTAATATGAAGTGAATTTTGTACTGGAAGGCTTTAACAGAGAAGCTTCATAATTGGAAGGAATTCAGGTCATTATCTCAGAAAGCATCTTTTCAATTATATGTGTATAATTGAAAATTTCCTTTACTTGCTTCTTACTGAAGTTCTCATTCCATATGCACTTGTTCTCTCAGTAAAACAAAATTACTCTAAATCGTGTAAGATAAATACTGCATACCATTCATGCTCACAAGCATTACACTACTGGTTACACTGAATTTAATTTCCCCATAAACAAGTGCATTACCCTAATTTTAAACAGAATAAGATGCCTTCTCAAAGCTATAGGCAAATGATATGCCCTGCCCAATGCTTGCCTTCAGCTTACCCATTCAGTAGAAGAAAAGGTTTACATCACTGAAAAGCAGAATACACTGCCAAAATAAGAATTGGAAGATCAGGTGGATGCTATTTTATTTCCTTCCTTGCTCTATTAGAAATGAACTTTAACATCAAAAAATCAGATGTTTCAACATCTTAAGATCTTGAGTCTGTTCCTGTTTAACTCACAGAAAGAAAATTCTCTTTCATCTAAAATGGGGAGATTCAGTCCCAAAGTAGAGATGTTGACAAGGATAATTGGAAAGGAAGGCCACCACATACTTGAGGCAATACAGAAATTGTAGAAGGAAGCAAAGAGATGTCAAAATACAAAACTGACTAGCCAGACAACAATGTGCAACATCTAGCATCAGTAAAGGCTATGATCTGGTATAAATTTATATTGAAAGAAGTAACCAGCTCTCTCAAATTTGCACAATGAATTTTAAGATTCAGTATGTATATTATAATTAAGTTGAACAGGGGCTGAAGAAGCCGTCTGCATGGAGCACATGGTCTTCATGGTGTACATTTTACCATTATTTTTTTTTTAATTTGCGGAGTGATTGACATTTTATAGTAAAAGAGAGACATATAGCAACTAGGAAGCCTGAAAATATGGGAAGAGGATGGAAGAGATATTCAACAGCATCAGAGCTAGGAGGACCTGTCAGGTAGAAAGAAACACTGAGAAATTCCGTAAGGCTTTGCTTTCCCATGCAACTCAAACCGAAGGCAAATTGTTTTCAGGGCGGTTGGGACGCATTCTAGGAAATATTTCAGAAGTCTACTAAATAGAGGGCATGTGGCCAGAAAATCACCTCAGGCCAGAAACCAAGCATAGCCTATACATCTCTCTGCAAAACAGAGCACATCGATTGTGAAAGACTTACTACATAAACTGCACTCATACTAAGAAAGGCAACATAATAGTGCTTCCTTTTAATGAATCAGAAAATGTCATTTTAAGACTAAGTAAGGCAGCTGAATGTTTTTTGTAGTCACAAATATTAAAAAGACCTTCTGAAAGTTTTTAAAGGAAAAGGAAGAAGTGGTGTTTTGTCATTTGAGACAGTGAAGAAAGGTCACACTGCAAGCAAAAACCCTGAACACAGATTCTGTGGACAGAAAGTCAGATCATCATCACAGAAAAAAAATATTATAGCCCTATAATATACCAGAAACTCTCTATCCCTAGGAATCCTTGACTGGTTCTCCAGTTTAAAACAATTTCTAAACATGACATAATCACCATGAATCTGCAGTCTGAAAAAACATGAGCAAACTCAGAAGCAAAGTTAACGTGGGATCCTTGACAAGTGGTCTAACAATACTGAAGGAAACAAGTCACAGGATTCAAGATAAAGTGTGCTTAACGGAAGGTAGCAGCACTGGCATAAGCTCTTCTCCTTTTTATCTGTACACATTCTGATTCTCTCTGTAGTTCACTAGTTCTTTTGCTTAGTTTTTTTCCAGAAGATTTGCCTGGTAAGTGTGTGGAGGCACTGCAATTCTCTTCAATATAAAACAACACAATATGAACACTATCCTTTATAGACACAGAGCAAATATTTGCCCTTCAGATTCTTCACAAGAGCTTGATTAAAGTGAGACAGGATTCTGGGCATAAGACCAACAAAATGGGTAGTTGCTTTAAAACAAAGTAACTTCAAACATGTTGATGCTTTTCTATAAAGAAATTCCCTCCTTTCTTAAATCTAAGTGGACTCTCCCTCAGAAGGAACTAATCTCAACTCTTAGTTGAGGATGAGCCAGCTGCATATCTAAGAATATAATTACCACAGGACCAGAAGGACAGCAAGCAGGGTCTTTTCTCACTGGCACTCTACACTTTTGTTTGTTGGGTCTTCTAGCATGAAGTGCTAGTGCCAGTCATCTGGTACCCGTTATTACTTTTCCCCACTCTTCCATCACACGTAAGAAGGAATCATTGCTTTAGCATGGCTTTACCCCCACATAGATTTTGCAAAAATTTATGAGTTCAATTACGACAGCCAGCAGTGGCTAGAGAGCAAAGCCTCATGACAACAATTCATTGACTGAAATACTTAGAAATATATTGTTTCACAAATTTTGATATCACTCCAACCAGTTTAGTAGCTTCTGCTAATTTTAGAGACAGTCTATAAATCAATACTCCTATGATTCTCACCAATGCCAGAGACAGTAGAGATGTAGCCAGCCGCTCTCTTCTCCAACACCAAGGAACTTTTTCAGCAGTGCTGGTACTTCTGCAAATCTCTCCTTTTCTGAACACAAGAGGCACCGCTTCTTCACAGACTTGGTGCCTCACCTCTAGGAAATATATTTCCTGTGATTCTGGAAGTACAAGTCTTTTCCTATTCTACTGTCTGGTGTATTACCCAGACCATTTAAAGACTAGTACAAACCTATTCCCAAGAGAGTAGTGACTCCTGCATATCCAATGCCTGCTGCAGGAGGAAGAGTTTTCTAAGTAAAACATGGAAGAACAGATTGACTGTTAATTTGGTGGATGCCTCCTATATTACATTAAGAACCAAGAAGAAATCCAAATTTCACATAAACATGCTCAGCTACCATGGTGATCAGCTAGACACAAAAATCTAAATAAAAGCATAAAACAAAGTAAGGATGGTGGCTGAAGTTCTGAATTATGCGGGAGAGCATGACTTATCATACTCTAGCATGATACCTCCTAGTAAATTTGTAAGTAACCATATCAGGAAGGCACAGACAGGCATACCTAGAGGCTCTAGAGATCATATTACTCATATTTTTTTTTGTTTTGTTTTTTTGGTGTTTTTTAGAGGGGCTGGGCAGAAGCAAATCTTTCACAATCATGCTTTATTACTATCTGAATCTGGGTGAAATGTAAAAAAGCCTCTTTAAAAGTCAGTTTTTAAAGCATGCAATTATTTCAGAAACTTGAAAGGACTGTTTGGTCAAATATACTTGACATCTTAAGATGCTTATCTCAGTCCTATTTTCCTGCTCTTCCTCCCTGATCCTCTTTCAATTTGAGTCGTCTTTTTGTTTTCAGAAATAAATCTTGTGGCCTTTTGGGTAAACTTACTTCGTTTTTTTTTGTTTTAATATCCGTTCCCACTAATGCCTTTAATTGTCTTACTATCATTTGTGATCAAACATAAATCTCTACTAGCTAAAGAAAGAAATTTCTGGCCAAGCTGTTGAAAACTGTTCTAGCCACCATCTATGTTCAACTTGGAGTGGCTCTGCAGTTCTACTGAAATTTCATTAGGGTAACATGTAAGCAGGTTCTGAATTTTAAGTGGGCACTTACTTCCAGCAACAAAAGTATGTTTTATTTCTTATTAGTGGCATTGTGGTTTATTGCTTCTCTGCCATTATGAGTCAGAATGCTGCCTTAGTCACAGTATTAAAAAAAGCAACTTGATTTTGGGAGCTGCCTCAATTCTTTGGATGCTGCAGGTCACCGAAGCGATCAGAGAATGCCTCAGAACTCCCACTCCTGTGGGAGCGCATGTCTTGGCTGTGGATTTCAATGAACAGGTATGATATGTTGCACTCCCCTTTTTTACACAGAAGGAAAACCTGATCAAGTCAGAACATCATCAATAATTAAATGCATTTTTGGCAATATTTTTGATAGTGTTTATTGGAAACACCATGACAAAAAGATGTGCAAGTCTGAAAATATCAGAAAGGGAAAGGTCTTTGCTGAAGCAACCCATATTTTGAAATTTATTTTATTTCCCAAAGAAACAAAAGAAGTCAAAATTGCAATGAGGATTATTTCATCCTGTTATTGACATGCTAAAATTTTCTTGCTGAACTAGAAACACATTTTTATAAACTTCACTCCCCAGTTTCTCTTTCCCATGCAATAAATAAACAGCAGTAAGACTATGGTAATTTTACTACTGCTCCTTCTATTCCTTCACAATTTATTGACGTCTTCAGATCCACATGAAAAAAGAATCTATATGTTTCGTCCTTATGCATGTCTGTTCTTTTTCTCTCATATACAGTCGTTGTGGTTTGGGGTTTTTTGAATACACACTTAGCAACCTATGTAATAAGATCTTTAACTCGTACTACCTGGGTTCTTCCAATGAACTTAAAAACTTATGGAAATTAGTCTATCTCTCGTGTCTTAGAAACCATGGATTTTCTTTCATACAAATCAGATTCTAAAGCTACAATAATCTGTGGACACACATAGAATGAAATACATTAATAGGTTTAGGTCTATGGCATAAAGCACAGTCAGTCAATCATTAACCTCATTAACTGAATTCTCAGTGTCTGCAATCACAACAATTATTTCTATTTTATAGTTCATAATCCTCAGTTTGAAGTTCAATTTAGCAAGAAAATCTCCATGTATACTACATGAATTTAATCTCACTCTTACCATAGTTGTCTCTTGAATTGACCCAAAGCTGTTAATGAAAATGTTAACTGCAACATCGACTGGAATTCCTTTAAAGAAAAAAGAATTCTAGTGAGCTACACCATTCAGTAAAGGCACATTATCCTTCATTAAAGGCTTCTTTATACTAGTATCTCAAATGTCACAATGTAACTTTATCTTTTTAAGTTAGTATATACACAGTTTTCAAAGTCAGTAGGAAACACTAAATCTCTTTTTAACCTAATGATATGAGAAAAAGAAAAATCCTTAGTCCAGAGAGCTAATCTTACAGAATTCCACTGATCATATATCTAAATTATAAATTTTTGAATCCCATGATTTTCTGTTATCTCAGAATGAATAAGTTGGTATTATGTATTATTGCACACAGTGTAACAGATAGACATAATTCACATTTCTAGCAGCAGACTATTTTAACTGTCAAGATCATAACACCAATCTATAACCCCAAATTACTTGTTTATTATTTATGATGAGATATTTCCTTATGCTTTAAGAGGGCACCTCTTTGTGCAAGTGAAATACATAAGCCTTTATCTGCCTGTAAAGTATGAATACAGGCAGGTAAAAAATTATTGCATGCATCTTTCACAACTATCTAGCCTTGTATGAAAGCGTTGGAAAACTGTTCAGTTTTACAGTGGTTACCAATTAGCCAAGAAAAATTTCTAGAAGTCAGCAGCCATGAAGATATTAAGAGGGCCTGGATTTTTTCTCTTTTCCATAGCCAGGATTCCTGTAGTTGAAGAGGGATGATATGATAGCTGCTACACCTGTCCTCTGTCACCCTGTGGGAATTGATTTGCAGTCATTTAATCTGGTGTTAACAGAGAGCTATCACAGAGCAAGGAGAAGTGGCCTGATAGTTGAGAGAACTAATTATGCCTCACTACTTTTATTTAGTATCACTATGGTGTGAGTGTCAGGATGTCCACTAGATGCAGGTATCTGACCTCATTTACACTGTTACAAATACTGAGTAGGTTTCTTCCTACTTTCAGCAACAAAAGAGATATAAGAATATATGAATACTGTTTTGACAGACTAAGCATATACAGTACAAAATAATAATGCCTCTTCCAATAGCATGTTTGACTGCATAAAATATTTTATGTACATTCAATACATAAATGCAAACTCATTCTCTTGATCATCAGAAATTTATGACAATAAAATTTCACTTTTTCAGTTAAACCAATTTGTTTGGTTTGGTTTTTTAATTAGACTACTTAAATGTGATGCTTTTGGTTATGCAATAAGCACAATACTTATTTTAATGCCTGATGCATGTGACAGAGCACACATCACTAGTAGTCAAGAGTGTACTCTCTCCTCCAGATTTGTATAGGAAGTGCCATCCAAGAAAATCACTCATGTGTGAGGAACATTTGAACATGGGCAAACCACTTGTCAGAAAATGTTCTTTTTCTTCCACCTCCCTCTGAGTTAACATTATGTCCTCCCTTTCCCTTCTGTCTTGATTCTTACCAGACTGCCAGAAGGGTTATCAAAAATATAAAGAAATCTACAACATGCTTTATGATTACAAGCTGATTATGCTGAAAAACAGGTAGAGAAGAGGCCAGACATTTATTCTTTGTGACAAGACTCAGTGCTGGAAACATATAAATATGGTTCTACGGAGAGTAAGAAAGAAGCAGTACTGAGAACTGAGTTTAATATGTTTATAAAACTCTTAAATAGAACTGAAAATAGTCTCTTCTAAAGCACAATAAACATTTAAGATTTCCAAATTTTTCATACTAGTGATATTCATGTTAAAATATCTCTTAATGCTCATATAATTACAGTAATTTTACGCATATAAGGTGCACCCTTTTGAATACAATTTTGATCGAAACCCAGAAGTGCGCCTTATAGGCCGGTACGCCTCATATATGGACAAAGTTCAGAAATTTGCCAACCCAGAAGTGCGAGCTGCAAGAGCTGTGAAGAGAACCGGCAGTCGTGGCAGCTGGGTGGGGGAGCCAGCAGCGGATCCTCACTAAAAAAAAAAAAAAAGTGCACCTTATAGGCCGGTGCGCCTTATATATGGACAAAGTACGGGAACTTACCAGCAACCTGGAAGTGCGTGTTATACTTCAGTGCACCTATAGGCATGAAATTACTGTATATGGGGAGTTTTAAAGTGAAAGAGCTGTTTCATGTAAACTCCATTGCCTCTATGTAACAAAATTGTCTACATCTTTTTTCAGAAGGTAAATAATCCAATTCCTGGAAAGTCTAATTTACAGCCTAACTTGTGTGAATTCTTAGAGGTTTTGCAGAGAATATGTATTCTAACTTTCTGCACATGTAAGGAATCACACTTGCCTATCCAGAAGAATCTTAAAACATCTGACTACCAGGGAGATGTTTTAATGGCAGAAAATGTGTTTCAATTCATTACCTTAATGGATTCCCAAAGTGTGTAAGCTTTATAACTAAAACAACTTCAAAGGATTTAGTAATAGTTTGCTAATAATGATACTGCTGACCCCAACTTTTTATAGTCAAATTAAAGGATGTCTACAGAGAAATCTGGTGGCTTAAAATACTGCAAAAAAGAGTTTAACTAAAATGTAGAGGTAAAAAGATATCTTAAAAACTTATTCCACAAATTATATTTCTACATTTAAAAATATTTTATAAAGTAAGTCCAATCGTAATAAATCATCACGTACATTGCATCATATTTCAGCATTATGATAATGAAATCCTAACATATTATCTGTCAGCTCAAAAGGATAAATATCTTCTCCAGTTTCACACTATCTAGGGAAGCTTCCATTAAAAAAAAAAGCAACAGTAGAAATTTAGCTTGTGAGTATTATCTCTACATATTTTTTCTCTGTGTGAAAAAAAAAAAAAGTTAAAATCCAAAGATTTAAAAAAAAAGCTGAAATATTGGGCAAACCTTTGAAATTAGGCCTTATCCTGGGATCATAGCTGAGCAATAGTCTATTCAAGATATTGCTGGTAGAATTAGCAGGTACTCTTGCAAGGTCTTCAGCTGACTGTTGCCTGTAAAAAAAGTGCATTAGTTACTATCAAGACAGAAAAAACTGCATGCTTAAATGGAAGTGGTTTTAAAGAAATGCCATAAATGCCATTTCACAAGCAAATTTTTTTTATTATTTTTAGGTGCCATATTGTATAGTCTTTTTTCCCTTGAGAAGTTTCAGTATTTTTCAAGAAATTATTTCTGTCATAAACACAAATGCTCTCCAACATACCCTTAACTGTAAACTTGGAAGCAAACAAATTGCAATTCGGTAATTGATCCCTTCCCTCCTAACAAAAATATGCAGTGGGACATGATTTCTTAATCAGTAGAAAGCAGTCACCTGAACTGTTTTTAGTAACTGTCAGATTAGGAACCTTAGTAAATTGACAGCCACTTTGTAGATGCCAAAGCATGCAGAAGCTTTTGGCAGTCTCCTGTTCTCGCATGCCAGCACCAGCTATTCCACCCAGAGCTGGAGGATTGCATAATCTTATTGTCAAGTGCTAATGAAAGTTTTGCTACAGATGACAAGTCCTTGGACTCTCAGATTTTTCAGAGGGAATTTATATACCTTCATTACCTTGCCATTATTGTGCTGCATGTTAAATGCAAACCATTGCTACAATCAAAAGGAATCTGTGACAGGTAAATGTAGCTACAAGAGTACATGAAATTGAGTGTAATAAAAAGCAATATGAGTGCATCATTTCCCTTCCCAGGTATTTTAAACACCAACCAGGCTCATAATGGTACGTAAGTTAATTTGTATGTTTTCAGAACCTGTTCAGTGAACTGTTTCCAGTTGGAGTTCTGTCTCATAAACACTTTTCCATCCCTTTTATGACAATTTTGCTGTCTTTCTGTTATTTTAATTCAGTAACCAGGATGCCATGTAAAGATAAGACAAGCATCCTACAGAGGTATAAGTCATGTGCATCACCATTATTACCTCTTGCAAACTAATGTATGCATGTATTTTAGAAAATGATCAAGTTTGGTTCCTAAATGTTTTCCATAATCAGCAAATCTGCTTACCTATTTTCTTGTATTTGCTTCATGTTATAAACGAGGAAAAAATTATGGGAATAAAATGGCACTAAATCCTCCTTGAAATTTTTGACTACTCAACAGTAATCAGCAGGATAAGTATGCATTCCAAAGACCAGACAGAGAGGTACCTACCTACCAAGAAACATGTATCCAGGAGGATAGTTTAAACTATAACATACAGGTTGAGAAAAGAATTGTGGAGCCACATGAAGTTGCTGCAATATAACATTACTCACCCATACCTTGCCGTAAACACACTAAGACATCTGTGATCTGTATCAACCTAATGGGTGAACTAATTGTTCCAGCAGAACTTCTCTAGAGATAATTTATCTTTTAATAAAACAAGGAAGTGTTTACTTTTAGCAACATATGTTAACTTCCTGTTATGTATACAGAACTGTATGTTCTGTATACAATAAGCCTCTGGTAATTTAATAATAGAGCAATTAAAAAAGTAATATGTGTTCTAACTCCTTTCCTAATAATTGTCAAATTCACTTTCAAACAATCCTCCCAGGGCTGAGTTTATAAGTTTGTCTATTTTAATTAGAATTGGATCATGATGCAAAGACAATCATTTATTTCTTCCTCTGGCCAGGCAGCTGGACTAGATGATCGCTGTAGGTCCCTTCCAGCTGAAATGTTCTGTTCTATTCTATTCTAGTCCAGTCCAATTCAGCAATTTTGAGATGTGTTTGGTTTTCAGTGATGACCTGTACCAATGAAGAGGTTGCTAAAGAAATATCCTAAACCACCTTTGTATGCTTTTTTTGCTGTTACCACTAGTTGGACGAAAGGAAAACAAAAGGTCAAGATTATTTTTGATTTTCTAGAAAGAGCAATTCAGAAAAGAATGTTAATTTAGCTATTAAAAAGGCAGGCAACACTCTGCATACTGTGTTTTATCTGATACAGAAAGATTCATGGCACTGGTTCCTTACAAGTCACACATATTAACATCAAAAACATCTACATCAGATGTCTACAAAAACTACATTTATAAAATAATCTCCCTAATACTGACAATAAGATTTCTTTCTAAATTATGTATGTCCAGTACAATGAAATATGAAAACAAATCCAAACAAAAACTAATGAACAAACGCAAACACTTTGTTTTATTTTTGCCATGAGTGATACAAATATGTTCATTAAATACTGAAAACAGTTATCTGAACCACACAGGATAACGTGTACACATAAATGGAATACAAATGCTCATGAAAAGCAATGAGGAAAGAGGAAAACGTTTGAGAAATTAAATGAGTGGGCAACAAGCAGCAAAAGAAAGCCAAATACAGCTGACAGGTTTATTTGTCTATTCGAGTAAGAGGAATAAAGTTGTTTTGTGAGATCTGAGCTGCACTGCAGAAGTATATTAATACAAATACCTATTAAGGCTGTTTGTTCAAAAGCCATCAAAAAATTGGGCAAAGGAGATTTATTGCATTGGGAAGACAGTAATGGGAAGAACAATGGCAACATAGCTTGCTGGTAAAGAAAACCACAATCACATATGCCACAAGTTGTTGGGTTGTGTTTGCAACTTATACAAGTGTATAAACACATTTGTCCTTGCTTATCTAAGAACCAAGTGAAATACATTGACATTGGCCGGTTTGAGTTAGGAGGAGAAGCACTGAGATTCAGTAATTGCTACTTTTAAAGGTCACTTTGAATGAAGTGGAAAAAAAAGGTCTGCTGAGTATTGGTCATATTTTCACTATGGTTCTTTTATAGCATGCTGTCATTAAACTAACATCACTGAACAGCACACAAGGAAACTTCATCAAAATTACTGGATTTATTTCTGAGAGCCTTGCTGACCAAAATGCCTAAATTTTGCCTGCAAATCAATAGTTCGGATGTGTTCCTTGGGGTGAGTTAAGAAGTTAATGACATTTTTGGAGTGACAGATGAGCAAAAAGACTTAATGAGACAGTTAATGGGATATGTTAGGTATTTGGATAAGGAGGCTGGGACTATTAACAAGAGACATTTACTCAGAGCAACAATCACCCCTGCTTAATTGGCCATTATTTTAATTAATTAATGGTAAGCATATTTGTGTATTACATAAGAAAAGAATGATTTGAACTGAGATCAGCCTTTCTAGAAGAATCTTACTTCAGTGTGCTGAAGACTGAGTCCCACATAACAACATTCACATCAACTGAGAAGTCACTGTTTTTTCTAATTCAGCCAAAAATTTTCTCACTTGCAAAAAGCTGATAACTTTTTCCACCAATGATTTCCACCAGTTGCAGCATGCATTTTAATTTTAATGCATTTATTTCAACCTGTGTTGAATGCACATTGAGCTGATGGAAAGCATTGAGAAACAGCAATGCAGCACTCTTCACAGTAATTGATGAGCTCTAAGCAAGATACAGTGAATACCAAAGGATAAGGCAACAGAAGCCTCACACTTCCTATGAAGAAAATTTCAAAACAAGTACAGTAATTTTACGCATATAAGGCTCACCCTTTTGACTGAAATTTTGATCAAAACCAGAAGTGCACCTTATAGGCCAGTGCGCTTTATATATGGACAAAGTTTGCAAATTTGCCAACCCGGAAGTGTGAGCCCACGCAGCCCCGAGATCGTGTGATTCCATTACTAATTCATTACTTTGTTGTGCGTGGATCCTCGCTGCAAAAAAAAAGTGCACCTTATAGGCTGGTGCGCCTTATATATGGACGAAGTATGGGAAATTGCCGGTAACCCAGAAGTGCGCCTTCTACTCCGGTGTGCCTTATAGGCATGAAATTACTGTAATTGTAAAGCTACAACTTTCCCTAATAAAATTTTTTTACCCAAGTAACAATGAAAAATCCCATACAACCAACATACAAAATACCCAAACCCAAAGTGATTTTTCTTTCTCTGAATAAATAAAAGGGAAAATTACCAGTATTCCTGTATACACAGAAGTATTTGCACTTCTACAGCGTACTCATAATCCAAAGAAAACAAACGACAGTTAGTCTTTTGCTATAACATCCCTGTGTGAAATGCCTGGTCTTTTGGAGGTTACATTTGGTATCAAAGAAGAATCAAAGAATTGCTTTACATACTGTATTTCACATGATAGGCAATAAGGTGTTCATCTCCTCTTCTATTGAAGCTCTACACATATTATCATTGTCTTTGAAGACCATGACCAATGTTTTAAGTCGATGGCAATAGGTAATTATTTTCATAATTCACTAATCAAATCCAGAATTTTAGATAAGCAGATATGCATGACAAAAAGAAGCATGTATTACACTTGGTTTGAAATTTATATAGCTGTATACTTGTGTTAGGCAAATGCAATAGAAGACATTATATCTCTATAAGTCATCATGACATTTCTTCTCAGAGCTCACTCAAGTTAAAGGAATCCTTTACACATGCAGTGCTAAAGGAGGAAAGAATATAAACAATATCCTATGCAAACAGAAAAGAAAACATTTTCACAGTTCTACATTACTGACAGATAAAAATATGTATTCCAACTCACACTGTTATTTATCTCCAGTAAAATTTCCTACATGATTCTGAAACCACAGATTTCAGTGCAGTCTATTTAATCTACATGATGGACACTGACATTTTAGTCATATTACATGGCTGTGTACATGCGAGAAAGGTAAAAATAAGTCTTGGGAAACATAATATCTATTATCCCACCACATACAGTTTTCCTATACTTAAACTTATAAATTATCAGCGTTCTAATTTGCAGGCATTTGATTTTTGAGTGCAATATCTCTAAGCATAAAAACAAGTTAATACGTATCAATGACATACTATGTAACTCTTCTGAGTGATCTCTCTGATCTCTAGTATGCTTAATAGCTACCTTTTCAAACTGCGCAAAGTGACATGTCTATTCCCAAGAAGATTAACTACAATTATTCCAATGAAAAGTGGTACCACTTATTACATTAAAACAATGGAACTCTGAATCACCATTTACATGTTTTCATGAATGCAGCTGACAGCTAAACACCAAAAATGAGATATGCAGCTTCAGTACCTAAATTTGGAGGTAATGCAGTGTGGTGAAAAAAAAGAAAGGTTCCTTTATAGTTAATTTTGAAACAGAAACACAGATTAGGCACCCTGAATTGTGAACTGTGAGTTGAGGGGGTGAAACAACTTGTCTTTCATCTCACATTGTAGATAAAATAGTCTCCTAAAGTGAATGGGTAGAACACCTTCCCTCAGTTGGATAGCGTCACTACTACTTCAGTAGGTAGATGTAAAGTGTCACTACTTCAGTCCTTGTCTAGCAGAAACCTCTTAAATCCAGCTTGGTTTCACACTCAACATTCCCAGGGTTGGACACCTTAAGGAGTGGTTATATGGGAATCTGAAGTGCCTTACTGTTCACTAAACTAGAGAAAAGCAAGCTGGTTCATCTGCTTGCAACAGAGCCAACAGCCCCCAAACCAACAGAACCAGGTGAGCATGGTAGTTCACCCAGCCTGAACTAGGACTGCTCTCAGCAATGCAGTTTTTTTGCTAAAGTTAGCTTGGTTGCTCCTAGCTTAGGCATCTCTTCAGCCCACCAAAGTCGCCACCTGTGACCGTTGTACATGACAGGTATCCTGTTACATGTTAATACAGCACACAGATGTAAAACATGCTAAGCATCCAAATGTTTAAGCAATGTTTTTGAAGTAATTTATCTACATCAGTTCCGTACCACAGCATTTTTTTTCCAAATGCTGTAAGTATGGAGACAATAGAAGGTCGGTAGTAAAATCCAATCACCTACATGGTGGTGTAAGTGGCAACACAAGAGGAAAGCGTAAGCTGAGATACATTCTATGCAATTTGTCCGGACAACAGAATTTAGACCTATGGTTTTCTTTGAGCTTAGGTAAGGTGGTGCAATGTAACCCACAGATCCAAGTTTTTTTTCTCAGTCTGGAGGTTGTATATGAAAAACAAAGCCTGTAACTTTTCCACATAATTATAGTGTCTCATCACTCTGGTGTTGAGAACTGAGCAAATGCTGCTCACTGAGAGGAAAGGTTACTGAATGAGAACCAGTCCATCATGCTTAATTAAGGTTTTACAAGACAGCTTAGGTTTTGCTTATATAGCTTTATCTTTTACTGCTCACCACATTTAACCACTTTGAAAACAAATTCGCAAACCTTCTGGAATGTGGCCCTGTTTGTCTGGGATCACAGCTTTCCATGAGAGTTACATGATACAGAATAACAAACGGTGTTACTATAGGGCAGAAGAATTTTTATAGGAACAAGACCCGGGCTCTGAAAAGTACTTATCATTGAAGTGACTGTCAGATATATCTTCTTCCACAACCATATTGAGGCTTTCAACTTCATTCCACCTCCTCCCACAAATTGTATCAACCCTTTCACCACACCTACCAAAGAAAATGTTCACAGACTATCAACAGTGTCTTCTAGATGATGGGAATGAAGTGATGACAATGCCGCTTTCCCACCATTTACATTTTAGGCTGATCACCTACTACAGATAGAGAGGCATTGTACACCCAAACACTTGATACAAAAAGTTCTAGCTCATGAAGAACCCAAGGTGTAAAATATATTTTGAACTTCTGCTTTAGTCTTAAAAGGAAGAGCATATCAGAAGCTTAAAGTTAGCCATGAGAAATTTTGGGACAGAGTTTCATACAACTCTATGCTTTAAACACATCAAAGCCATTTTCCCCTAGTTTCAACTGTCTTTTGTTGTTGCTTTTCAAAAGAAGCTGTTTATTGAACCTTTGCATCTGTGACCTTTCTAAGCTTCTGCCCGGGCAGATGGTACAAGCCATGTTTTCTGGAGGGCTTACAGGGCCATTTCGCCGTTTCTGAAGTAGCTGATATGCTTTATTGAATATAAGCCAAATATGATTTGTACTCCTGTTTTGTGGGTTTAAAAGGCCTCTATAGATATTATACAGTATTTAGTAAATCTTTTACAAAATCTTCTCCATGTGGACAAATGCATAAAGGTGAAGAAGGATGCTGTTTTCAAAGCACAGTCTTGCTAAAGGATGACATTTAGCAACTGAGGTTTTGCTCTCAGCATTGCTGTGGCATTAGGGACGCTGAGAGATGTGAACATTGTGCAAGAGAACAGCTGAGTCATCCTAAAACTATAATTAATAGGGATAGCTGTTATGATGACCACAGTCATTACTGGTTTTGTTAGCTGCTATGTGACACTCTTACTACTCTATTCCTTCTCAACACTGTAATAACCAAACTTCCCTTTCCTTATAATTTCAATTAATAATTTCAATTGTGAGTAATTTTGAGTAGAGACCTTCTAGGCTACTAAGGATTGTGAGAATAGGAGCAGCAGCTCAAACATTATAAAATAGCCAAAGTATTTATTATGGTATAACAAAACAAAAAACATTTTTCAGCAGTGCTGTAAGTCACAGCTAACTGTCCCACATGCTTAAGAGAAGCAAGGTATTATGAGGAATTACAAAGAAGTTAATAAGAACTAAGTAACAAAGGTCATGCAAGTATGGGCAGTTTGTGAGCAGGAAGGAGATCAAGTGACTTAATCCAACTGTAGCTGTATAAAAATCATCTGTATTAAGCATATGAAATATCAAAATAAGCTTTATAAACAGTAATACATGTTTTTCTTTCCTTGAAAGGGTGGGCCAGATTTTCTTTTAAAGATTTTCCACGGAAATAAAAGGAAAAAGTTTTGTTACGAAAGCTTCGTATTTCATTGCACCATGTATCTGTGGAAGCCAGTTTCTCAGATTTATGGTGCAAAACTCTCTATTACAATATTTTAGGCCCAAAATATATTATGTCAATTTCTTTGTTAATCAACAAAGATTCAGGAAACAGACAGAAGTATAATTACTCTATGTTTCATTTGGAAAGCCTGAAGTAAGAAGTAAAATTATCCAAATGTAAGATGTGAAATCTTACATCTGTTCTGAGAAAGCATTAAATCAAAGTAAGAACCAAATGATTAAGGGTCAGCTTCCAGAAACCCTTCAATAAAAACCTGGGAAAAACAGTTTCAAGAATAAATGAAAATAAGATGGCAAATCAAGCCACTGTCATACAATGCATGGAGAAGTACAAGGGTTTGCTCTAGGATACGAAATAGATTTTTCCTAATTTAAGGAAGTAAATATCTGCTTATGAGACAACAATGAACTTTTTATGGGGTTTCTAATCAGCTTGTTTTCATCTTATCCTAAGAGTAGCTAACTTCATGCCAGAGGGGCACATTTGGCAAAAGGCTTGTATTCTGGAGAGCCATAAAAGGAAAAATTCAAGTATACTTAATTTTTTATCCAAACAAATTCATGCTGAAGTTCCAAACCACTCATTTGTTAATATCAAATTAAGGAACTCAGGCAGTAACATGAGACTCAAAAGAAGTTTTTCCTGAATAATGATTTGCATAGATATGAATTTCATTATAAAGTTTGCAAGAGAAGTCTGTTTCATATACAACTACTAATGCAGATTTTTGTTCTCTTGAAGAAGCAAAATCTAGCTTTTCACACGTTGCAAGGAAATTAAAGGCAATAATTTCAATAACTTGTTACAATTAAGGTTTAAATTTTATTGGACCAGTAACCAATGCAAATTAAAGGTGGATTAAGAGTTTAAGTTATAAATACACATTACATTAGGAATTTGTACCACCCAATTTTATAAATGATTCAAAATCTTATTTTGTGTTAAAAAATAAAATTAATTCTTCTAAAATATTTCTACTAATTACTAGGATTTTTTTTATTTTGACACTTCCTTAAGTAGTTTAGCCAACCCTTATAGTGTCACTTGATTTTGTCCACTGGTTTGTATTTTGGTTTGATTCTGAGAAAAGACTGCTTTTTTCACAAAGAAAAAGTTATTACTAATAGGCAACCTCTTTTGTAACACAGTGTCATGAAATCAAGAAGTTTTGTGAAAGATCATTTAAAAAATGCTGATGACTGGAAGTTTGCCAACAGCAGCCTGAGTTAAGAGAGCATTGGGCAATTTCTCTGCCAGACAGAGTTAATTTTCACATGACAAGTCTTCTGGATGCCAGCCACAGAAACAGCAACCCCACTATTACAAGTGGTAGTCTCTCAAGCTGTGAACTTCAGCCAAATAAGATATAGGCAACTTGGTCCTTATTCAGGAGATCGAACAGGACTTATTGCTACAGCAAGTCTTGCTGGCAACACTGCACAACAGATCAAGTACTGGATTACTGGATTCCACCAGTATTTTTGCAGAGAGCATCAACAGGAAAAGTATCACTTTGAAAATGATAGCATGTATTCAGTGTTTTGTCAAGTGTATGGGTATAAATATATAATATTTAATGGTACAAAGAAATACAGGTCTTAAAATAAAAACAAACAAGAAAAATCGACTCAATTATAAAGATAAAATTACATTGCTGTTTTGAATTCTACTAAGACTGAGTCAAGAACAGGGGGAAATGCTGGCTATTTAAATAAGACCATGTATTCAGTTCCTAACTGCCTGACAGTTTACAAGGGCTTCTGTTCTGATGCCTGACCTGGAGACCCAGACATTTCTCTCCTTGCTATAAACTCTCAGAGCAGCTCAGACAAAACCTCATACAGAACTCAACTTAACTATTGAAAGGGAAAGAATGGGTAGGGGTCATTTCAGATGAGTCATTATCACACTTGAGACACATCTTAATGTATTCAAATCTAACAAGAAATATAATTTTTTAGGTTTGATATTAAAAAAAAAGGAAGGAAAACATGCACCATATGTAGAAACATTCTAAAATTTGGGGTTACAAATAAACATCACTATCAATATTTGAAAGAAGTGGAAACTTTAGAAAGTCATACTTGTACAATGCCTCTGTCTGATTATTCCACTTTTGTTTTTTCTTTGGAAAAAATTGATTAATGTTAAATAGCTAGTCTAACATTTGGCACCTTCTCTTTTATGGTCAAAGAAGAAATAAGTTTTAAATTTGTCTAAACAATTTTATTATTTCAGTCATAGTGATTTTCTGCACTCACTGGCAACTTATCATACTCCATTGATCTTTACCTCAGATATTTAAAACATAACACTAAAAAATGAGTAAGGCTGGACAAGAAAATTATAATAACAGCACTCATAAATAAAATATTGTCCTATGGATCACAAACTAAAATGTGGTAGGCATTAGAAAGAGGGAGTACATAGCTGTCTAGAACACATCCTCAATTCAACTGGGCAATCACAGATTACAATTTCTCTATTTTTACAAGGAGACTATTCCCTAAGGGCATACTTTATAGCAACAATCAATATATCCACCTCCAAAAAAGTTATAGAACTGTACATGATTGATGAAAGATGCTTTAGACCTTAGTTCTATTCAATATGCAGTAAGAATATGTGTGGGACAAGTCTTCTCTTACAGAGCTAGTTAACCAGAAGCTGAATTTCAGCATGATAGTTTTGCATCCTCCTTGCTTTCCCCAGTACAACTGCAACATGATACCAGACAGTACAGCACTATGTGACCATGCCACTGTGTCTCCATAAATAAACCAAGGCACTGGGTTGAAATCCAAAATAAGGAAAGGATACAACTACTGTGGCTTAGATTTTCCCCTGCACAAAAAAGAAGACTTGCTGCAGAATGAACACAATTATGATGCTGGTCAAACCCATTCCCACCACAGACCCCATCCTTTAGCAGAAAGCATCACGTTCTACTTCAACTGCCACATAATTTCCACTGTTAAAAACAGGGCAGGATCATCAAAAGCATACAAAAGCATAAAAGAAAGCAGGAACATACGATGGACATAGATACTGCTTCTTTTTCCCTTTTCCTTTCTTTGAAGACTTCTCTTTGGAATAGACTTCTTCAACCCATAAGGAGAATGAGACGAAACATAAAATCACTAGTAAGAACTTCATCTTGAAGATTATGCTCCAGAGAAATCTTCAGTCTGTGGTAAAAGAAAGCCATTTATGTTACTAGGGCTGGATATGGCAAAAGAAAACACCTGCAAAAAGTAAACAAAAATTTAATGGGGGGCAGGGAAGGGTTTTTTGTTGTTCTTCATTGTCCTGGGAGAAACAACCTGTTCACGTTTCCTTGACATGAAACTGACTTAGGCAATTTCCAGCGAGTTAAGTAACTTCCCAAAGTTGAGGAACAGTTGACAGTGAGGAACAAATTTAAATGTAGCTTTGGGTCAGTGTGTTTAAGAAATGCGATGTCCCTCAATGACTGCCTAACTGAAAATACACAGAAGCATGGAAACAGGGCTCCTCACCAGAAATATATCAACTGCATTAAATACAATGTCAACCACTCATGCAGCAAGGCAAAGAACTGCAAGCTCTCTGTGACCTTGGACAGATAAAATTGCAGTAATTTCAACGCTGTTATGAGAAAAAGTTATATTTATAAGTTTATATACAGAATTTAAACACAACTGTTGTGTGAAGCATTTGCACTGCAGAGTCAGCACTGACAGGGCCTTGCAAAGATGACGAAACACAAGCTGCAATACTATGCTTTATTGCATTGTGCTCAGTTTAATATTTAAACTTCTCTGAGGCAAAAGCATGTACCCCAAACGCCAGGAAATGAGTTTGTGTTTGGCCAGAGGCTGCCCCACCTGCCCCTGGCCACAGCACTGCGGCACCCAAGGCATTTTCCATTTGTTTGCCATCCCACAGATCATTCCCAAGGATTTCCTTGGACCAACAGAAATCTCGCAGATGCCTCAGAACCTGCTGCATTTTCCACTTCATTTATTCGAGGTCCCACCCCCCTCCAAATGTTTACAAAGAGCTGTGCCTCTCTCTCTTTTCCCCCACCTCCGGGAGGCAGCGGGATGCTTCAGCTCTCCTTCTCCGGGAGCCGCAGCATCGCCACTCTCCCCCGGTCGGGCCGACAAAGGTCGCTGATCTGCCCCTGCCGCCACCGGCCCTCGCCCGGCCTCCCGGCCCGAGGCCTCCCACCGGCCCCAGCATCGGGAAGGGAGCGGCCTCCGCGCTGCCGAGCGCTGCCGGCGCTCCGCGGGGAGCGGGAGGACGAGACGAACGGGGCTTCCCTCGAGGCCCCGGCAGCACGCCCGGGCTATGCCCTACCGCCGCCCGCCGCCGCCCCACCGGCGCTGGCCGATGTGCTGACGGGGCTCGGCCGTGCCGCCCGGCGGAACGGGGTTCTCGGGCCGGACCATCGATCCCCCGCCCGCACGCGGCCCTGCCGCCACCACGGCCGCGCCGCCCGCGACCCGCGCTCACCGCCAGACACTGCGATCCCCCCGCGCTCAGCGGCGGCGGCGGCCCGGGAGCGGGCGGGCCATGCCGCGGCCCGGCCGCAGCGACAGCCCGGCTCCTCCGGCGGCGGACACAGCCCCTACCTCCGGAGGTAGCTCCACGGCCAGTGAGCATGTGCGGCGCCGCGGCGCTCCCCAGCGAGCACGTCCCGGAGCCCGCCCACATGGGCGCTGCGCGCCGAGAGGGGCAGCGGGGCCGACCCCCTCGGACCCCCCGGCCCTCCTGCCACTGGACACGGGGCACCGGCTACGCGGTGGGAGGTGAAGAAGGGAGTGCTGGAGCGAAGCATCCTCTGGTCTCTGGCGGGAGGGAAATGCATTCGATGTTGAGATATACCTAATTGAGTTGGCAGGAGCAGGAGAATATTAGCAGAGAGGGACTGAGTAGGATGAGAGGGAATGCAGTTTTGCACAGATTAGTGGAATGGTGGATCAATGGGCCGAGCCAGAAGTAGGAGATTTAACAAAGGCCAAGTGCGGCATCCTGCCCTTGGGTCACAACAATCCCATGCACGGCTACAGACTGGAAAGTGACTGTAAAGCTGCCCAAAGGACTCTGGGGCTGCTGATGAACACCCAGCTGAACATATGTGTGCCAGGGTCAGTGTGTGCCCAAGTGACCAAGAAGGCCAATGGCATCCTGGCCTGTATCAGCAACAGTGTGGCCAGCAGGACCAGGGCAGTGATTGTCCCCCTTTACTCAGCACTGGTGAGGTTGCACCTCAAATCCTGTGATCAGTTTTGGGCCCCTCACTACAGGAAGAGCATTGAGGGTAGAGAGTCCATAATTCACCTGCAAGCTAGGGAGTGCCTAGAGGACAGGAGCAATTGCTTTGGCAGCATCCCAGTGCCTGCCACAACATTAGACACATGAAGGAGAATGGCATCTCCTTCCTGGTTCTGCTTTCAGCTGGAATGATAATTTCCAATCTTTCACCCTTCACAACCTCCATCTCCTCAGCCAGGCAGGCTGCAGTTAAGCCACATGCCCAGGCTGGTTCTGGGGCAGAACTGCCCATGTAGAACTGAGACACCACAAGCCCCCACTCCACCTCCCAGCTCCATATCTATCCCTCACCCACGCACCTGAAGAGGGGAACATGGCAGCAGGAAGCAGATGGCAGTGGAAAAGGCTGATGATTAAATTCAGAACTATTTTCTGTTAGGAAACTCCAACTTCCTCCTCCAAATACAGCACACCTTGCTGGTGCTTGCCCCCATGTACTGGGACACACAGGAGAAGCTAGCATGTCCTAGAAGGTGCAGAGCCCCAGCCCTGCTGTCAGGGAAGATCCCAGAACCTGTTCTGTGGCAGTTAGTACCCCAAAGCCATAAAAACCCCTCAGTTCACAACATTCCATTTGAGCAAAGGAATCACTCCTCCTGCAATCAAACACAGCACATGATGGGCTGCAAAAATGGTTGTTTCCTAACACCAAGAAACTACATTTAAAAAAAAAAAAAAAAAAAAGAGTATATATTGCAGACCAAATCAGAACAGTTTCTATTTCAACCCAACCTGAACAAGTCTCACAGAGGCTGTTCATTCTGAGATAGGCTCTCCCATGAAGAAAGTGGAATTAAAACAAGTCAGCCCCAATTTTCCATAGGCATGTTTCCTAGCAGGGGAATACATGGAAAAAAATTTAAAAGAAAAAGGAGAAAATTAGTTTCTCTATTCTCCTTGAGCAAGAGTTTTGTGCAAGTGTTTTCCAGTTTTGGCAACAATCAAAGTTATATATTTTTGGCTGGATACCCTCCACTTGTCTTGGCACTGACACCAGCTCTTTGTCCTGATTTGCTGTGAACCTGATTTGCCTCTGCCAACTGCCCTGGCCTGGATGCCCTTGCCCCACCATGGCCCTCATTGCCAGCCAGACATAGTGGAACCATGGAGCAGGTCCTGGAGCCTTCATCCCACTGCTAAGGGCAGTCTCTTCCCTTCCCAGCCCACAGGATGCTTTTCAGAAGCCTGGAAAGCCTGACCCACAGGGCGCTCACCCCTCTGACTTGCCCTGCCAGGTTTCAGCTGCCCCCAGGCACATGGATTTTTTTCTTAATTGCTGCCTGCATTTCCTTATAATTTCTTTTGCTCTCCCTTTCTGCAGACTCAGAGCTGCTTCTGTTTATCTCCAGAAACATTTAATTTCACTTTTCACTTGCTCCCGCTCTCCTTGCTGCTTGTGTTCATTGGATCCTAAGCACTGCATTACTTCTCATGACCCACATGTTTTACTATTATTTCAGTTCTTCTGAAGTTACTATCCTCCTAATGCTGTCATTTTAGAGCACTTGCTACTGACTCAGGAGAACTAGGAATGGGGCAAATCCAAGACAGAAGGGAATGAGGAAGAGGGCTTGCTTTGGGCAGCATGATCCATCTCAATCCATTGGGTACAGGCATTGGCAAGAGCTTCCTGATACAGGGCAATGCCGTGAAGATTCTGTAAGAAAAGGCCTCTTCTTCCACCTCTCACCCTATAAAAGCTGTCCAAGGTCACAGACAGCTGCTTTCCTACCTGGCAGCACCTTCTTGGCAGGCCAGCAGAGACAGAATAATCACTCCGCTCCCTCCCTCCACACTTGTGAGAGGAATCCAGAGCAGTCATGCATGCAAGACTCTGGACGACAGCCCACACTCCATTCATGTCCTATTGCAGTGCAAACAGAGCTAGCAATGCCCAAACGGGAGGAAATAGAGAAAACTGCCTCATGAGGCTGCCTTTTACACCCAAGCCGGTTGATCATGAGTAATAATCCAGCTTCTGCTGATTGTTTTCAGTCATATTGGTTTGTATTTCAGAGAACCTATTGATGAGAATAAATGAGATACAAATTTTACTAGTAAATGAATGTATAGGGGAAGACATGTCTGTCTCAATATTCATTGTATTTCAGAGTTCAGCGACAGACTTAACTATCTTTGCTCTGCTTGAAATTGCTGCCTTGTCAGGAGTTGGGAATATCTAACCACCTAAATTATCTCATTCAGGAATAATTCCCATAAATTCCTAATCTTAGACAATATTCACTAGAAAATTCTTGTACAAACCAAATGCAAAATATAACAAGATATTTCCTAGTGATTGGCCCAGGGACATCAATTGTTTCTTTGTTTGCAGTAGTAGAATATGGACATCTGAAGGTCCAGCTCTGCTGTTAAATCACACAAAAGATACTTTGCAGCTGTATAAGATAGAATTTCTTCAGTTTTATTGCTCTTTTTAGTCTCATTTAGGTATTGAATTTTGTGTAATAACACTGTATGTGTATATACTTCAAGCAGCTTGTTTCAAACTTTTGATTTTTTCAAGATCTATACAACATTAAAAATAATAACAATAACTTAACAAAAAAAAAGGAAGAAAAAAAAGGCAGAGGACTCTCAGAGTAGTCCTGTGTATTCTGTAAAGGCACCTGGATTAAAATACAGATTAAGCTGCTGTTCCTGCAGAAGGAAGAAAAGAGAGCAAGCAGACTGGCCTGAGTGGTCACTAGAAATCAGAAAAATAGCCTAGGAAAAAGTTATTATCAGTTCTTTAGCCACAAACCTATATAATTCATAAAGCATCTACTTTACTAGAGGACAAATTATAAATGAAAAACAAAACCTCTAATGTCAAATAGCTTACCAAATTTTATTAAAGCCTTTACCAAGCCTTTTTCTAGAAAGCAAATAGATATTTTTGAATTTCTATTAACACAAAGACCCATGCCTTGGCTTCCAGACTAATTCAGTTAAAAAGCCAGGCAAACAGAAGACCAAAATCAAATGAAAATCGTATTTCATTAGTTTCAACGCTCACTAAAGTTGTTTTTCCCATAAATTGAGTTGATTTAATTCACACAATTGAAAACGCAGTTTTAGAAAGGATTTCATGCTCTCCAAACTCTGTAATTATAAATGGGGTTTTTTTCAGTCACCTGTCACATCTTCATGGCTATGGTGATCATCTAGAAGATTTAGAGATTTATGCAGCACCTAAGAGAGACTGATTTCCAAAGGATGATGAAAACTCTTTCTTCTTTCCCTCTCTACAATTGTAAAGGGGTGCATAACCTCAGGTCATTGTAGGAAATAGGGACAAAATAGGTATTTGGTATACAAGGTTTCTCCCATCTGGCACAAATGACCAGAACTGTGGACGCAACCTGATTTTGCTTCTTCGAAAGGAAGACTAATGATTTTCCATTCATTTTGAAATACAGAAATCTGAAGTAGCAAACCCAGCAGAAAACAAAATAGTGAACAGATGAACCATCACATAAAGAAAATTATGGTCTGTCCTCCTTAATGTTCCAGTTCCCTCATCTCTCTCTCATTTACAGATACTGAGTATGACAGACAATCCTTACAGGGTCGATTTGGCAAATCTGGCTGGAAAATTCAGACTACTGTGCCTTGGTGGAGACTCTAAAATTAAGACTTTTGAGAGAGCTGCACTCACAACGAAGTCTCTAGTTTAATAGAATTAAATGAGAAAATTATTAGAAACCTGTGCCCCTTCAAACATGTTAATGCTGGTTAACAAAATAGTATATGTATATGTATATGTATATGTATATGTATGTATATATATATGTGTTAGGCTTTATGTGTCTGATAGATAAAGAGCTTGTCAAAACAGCAATGACATACATTGATCATAATAGACATGACCTATACTTCATAGGAAGCAGCCACATGTCTAATTGCTGCCATGGATTTATAGAAAATCAAGATCATACAAGATGCTGAAAACATATATTCCTTGCAGCCTCATGCATTTTATTGCTTGCATTTACTATGCAGCTTGCCTTTGCTGACAGATCTCCATGTGCAAACCACTGTCTAGCTGTTTGTATGACCTCACGCCCCATGCAGTGGTGCCCTGCCCCAGCCACACTACAATCCCAGAAACACTCCCTAGGCCTCAGCCTTGAGAAAGAGCACCTGGAGCTTAATAGGAGCTTAACTGTCTGCTCCCAGGAACTAGTACCGTCTAATGACCACCTGGACTTTAACAAGCAGCCTTGGAACTCATTTTTCTCGTCTGAACTACAACCCGAGTGAAATAATATTTTCATTATCAAGTTTTCAAAGAAAGTTTCTGACCTGAATTGTGACCAGGATGGAAGATTACTATGACTAAAGCCACTTCTCTTGTGATTCTAACAACATCAGCCCAAGGTGAGACCCTCTGAGCTCTCCCAGACCACACCAGCTATGACCAGCAGCCTCCCTATGCCTGGGACATCCCTCAGAGACAGTGAACTCTCGAGTTTGCTCTGCTCAGAGGATCACTGAATCATGACAATGGATTCTGGGCTGATACCACCACTCCTCAAGGCTCAACTCTGTGCCTGTTGAGAAGATGCAAAGGCATCTGAAGTGAGCATTTCACTAAACTCAAGGGTAATTTTTCAAAGGTACCTTGTACAGACTCTTTATGTCTGTGTGAGCAAGAGTGAATATGCTATAGTAAATTACTAATAATATTAATCTCCTATATTCTTAAGTACTTCAGATTGAAAGTAAGTTAGGCCTGTGAGTTACTGTTGTGCTACAGCAAATTCTGTATGGATCCTTTGCTAAGTTGTCAATCCTAAATTATGGATTAAGCACTACTAAATTCAAGTGTTATTAAGGTTAATGGCTGTTGAGCTTTCAGGCATAAACTGTTGGTCATGGTCAAGCTCATTTTAGCGTAAGGGTCTACTCTGAACCTTGTGACTCAACAGTAAGGTCTTCTGTATTCTTCTTTACCCTTATGCTTTCCTGTCTTTTTCCTACCTGACCTCCTCCCCTAAATTTTAATGTTTAAAGACTTTGAACTCTTGCTGCACATTACAACACTCACACTGTTGCACATTATGACATTCACAGTGTTAATATCTTTTTAAAAGTTCTGAACACAATCATATGCCTATAGAAGTATTAAAGAGAAAAACAACTAAATGTTTCTTGAAAAATTACAGAGGCTCATTTTCTTTCTGTAAGATAATATTTTAGAAAGTTGAGAAATATTGTCACACCAGTTTTGTGCGAGAAAAAATTACAGTAATTTCACAATTATAAGTTGCACCTTTTTCATTGAAGAATCCAGCCTACCCCAGTAGTGCAGCTCATATACAGGTGCGGCTTATTTATGGACAAACCCCAGTGAAATGCCAGCCCAGAAGTGAGAGCCGGCTGGGAGGGCGCCTGGGGCTGCCTTTAAAGGCTTCTCTGGTCTATGAAAACTGTTGCAACTTGAGCACCTGACACCAAACCCCACTGGTGCGATTCTGTTACTAATTTGTTACTTTGTTACACATGGATCCTCACTAAAAAAAAAAAAAAAAAAGTGCGGCTTATATTCAGGTGCGACTTATGATTGTGAAATTACTGTACAATTAAATCAAAAGATACCTATTTGTCTGCATCCATATTTAACTGTTATGCTCTCATTTAACCCCTATGTCCCAATAAAATGGTGCCATTAATTGAATATGTTTAGTGCCATTTTGGATTCTTTTGTGGATTATACTGGCATTGAGGAATTGAAATGCAAGTCAGTGATAAAAAGGATTAATCTGTCAGCTTCAAAGTTCTTGAAGGCAGTGTTTGTTCGTGCATAAATGGTAGATGTAAATGACTTGTGAAGGGTTAATGCATGATTAGTAATGTTTATCAACAGGCTATGGGCATGAACTGTATGTGTCATAAGTTAGTGTGACACAACTGTATCTAAACAAATCAATAGAGAATATAACTTAACCCTGGAAAGAATCAGGAAGACAGTTATTGTTGAAATGTCATTTAATAACACCTTCTATACTTTCTGCCATGTAAATACTTTCTAGAGGCACTTATTGCATGTGAAGTTCTATACAGAATTAAATACCTGTCTTTATTTCCTCTACTTACATAATAAAAAGAAGAGACAGACGCTTTTGGACAAGTCAAGGCAATTCAATCTAAAGCAGTTTTAGGCATGATTCAGTATTCGTCCTAGCTGACTATTTTGGGAAGGTATCTAGATGTTCCTGAGGACAAAAGTGAGGATGAGGACAGCATACAATATCACATTCAAATTTCCTTTTTGCCCACCACAGCATATGTATTATACCTAAATCCCACTGCTGATGTGCTTTAATGTAGTAGTTGCTCTTTACTTAAATTCTTCTTGATTTGTGCTCTGAACAGCTGTCAGCTACCTGCTAGACATATGGTGCCAATGGCCCACAGGGCAAATTTCAACCCACAAGATGCTCAGTTGCAATCTTTGGAGCACTTTTAGCACAGTGGCATGGTGTTATAACAAATTGTGCCTATCCCAGGCTCCAATTCCAAAGTGGACTTGAGCCCCAAAATTTTTACCTAAAAAAACCAGATCCTTTCAGCAGAATCTCACTCTGAGGTCTTAATTTGCTTCTTAGTCTAAAAATTTATATTCTCTATATTTGTACTAATATATATATATCTGAATTTTAGAATCTATCCCCTCAACCAGATTTAGCAATTCAGAAAAGGGACATCACCATAATAATTGAGAGAATGTATGTGTTTTCACAGCAGTGTGAAGGATCCAGGCAGGTTAAAAGATGTGGCCTAGGAGATCCCAAAATATACTATTAAATTTACCCTGAAATTAAAGCTCTGCTACTGGGTTTTTTTCAGAAAACAAGGAGAACTAGCAATACCTGAGTGCTGATTGTTTGACTAAGGTGTGAAATGAGGACTGTGAAATGCATTAGAATCATTACCTATATAGCAGTGGAAGTCCTGGAGAAAGAATGAACTCAAAAAGGAGAACAGCTGCCTTAGGCACCAACGCAGGTGTGTGACATTTAAGATATTTAAGGAGATATTTTTCAAGAGTAGGAATGTTGGACAAAATAAGGGGTTGGAACAATAACTGTTATATGAACCCTCTTGACTGAGCATACTTTTCAGAGGCTTGAATACAATTAAGCATGTAAGAAAGGCCATGTCCTTCTAGTTTGAAAAACACACTTCAGAGTAATAATAATTATATACTTGGTGCCTAGTTATTAAAGTATGTGGTTTCTCAGAAATTATAATAGCAACTAATAATTTCCAAAATAGAAACTTCCAAAAATATGCTACCCGGAAATCCCTGTAGAAATCTCATTCATTCTAAAATGACAGCTTATTATGGAAACAAGTATTTTACACATTATGCCTGAAATGTACAGGGTAAATTACATACCTTACATCAACATTAAAAATAAATCTAGCACTGTGGTGAAAGCTCTTGTGCTGCTAATTTTTAAAAAATATCTAGCTGTAAATATTGGTGCTAGAGGATAGGTGGTGATTCAATATTAAAGAACATACTGACCTCTTAGTGCATCCTTAAAGTAATTTTCTCTTGTCTAAGACATTATCCTTCCTGTCTTGAACTAGGAGAGACTCATACATGCTAATGGATCTGACAGCAGTGTTGCTGGATAGAACGATTTTTATGGTGGAAAAAATGCATTCTCATTTTCAGATTACATCTGATTATTGTTATATTTCTGCCTTCACATAGGTTCACTTTA
Source organism: Sialia sialis (assembly GCA_009812075.1). Taxonomy (NCBI): domain Eukaryota; kingdom Metazoa; phylum Chordata; class Aves; order Passeriformes; family Turdidae; genus Sialia; species Sialia sialis. The sequence continues at coordinate 7,021,543 of VRYO01002778.1, read as the reverse complement.
ATACTAACTCAGGCCAGTCAACAGAGCCATTACCTTTAGTGTAGTTATTCACATCCTTAAGTCTGTGTTGAAATGCTTTTTTTGATTAAAGATCTGTATTTTATGTTAGCGCTTTTCTTGCACACAGTAGTTAAAATAATAGATCCTGCAGTGATTTTCAGTGTCAAACTCAATGGAAATATTCAGTCTTAAACACTTAAAAGATTAGGATGGGGTTCATCTGCCCAGATTGATCTATTTTGTCAAAGTACCATTCAGTTATTCTGTATGCAGTATGAATTCAGTAGTGTTCACATGAAGACCATGCAGTCATTAAATATTTGATGAAGATTATCAAATGATTTCAAAAAAGCAGCCATGCCACTTCAGACCACTGGACCCCATAAAACAATATTTTGTCTGCACCAGTGGCCATAGCCAGGTGCCTGGGGAAGAGTATGAACAGGTTCAGCAGATGTTACTTTTTATCCAAATATCTTTCCAAACTCCAACCGTTTTCTATGTGAGGATTTCTTAATATCACAGTGCAAGTGTATAGACCTTAGTGTATCAGAACAAGGGGCACTGCTGCCCTGCTGCTCAAAGATTAGGAAAAGAAGAATATTGGGAAGTTTGCGTACACAGAGGAACTGTCAGACTGCAGAGAAATACTCTGAGACTTCTGCTGCAACTGCCCAGTCTAGCATTATGGCTCTGCTCCAAGAAATAAATTCCCATAGGGCAGAAATACTGGGTAAATAAGATCCAGTAATACCGGGTCTAATTATAACATAGTTTTCTTTTGATTTGCAGTACATGTGCGTAACTATTTGCCCCAGTATTTCTAATTTTTCCCCATTTTTCTTGTTTCATAGCCCAGACCCAACTCAAATTCACAAACAGAAGTGGTTTTCAGTCTTCATTCTGATTCTTCCCTGCTTCTCCTGTGGCCTGACCAATAAGCTTGTGAAGAAAGATCTTAGGTTAGCATACCAGCATCTGGATCCAAACATACAGATTTCAAGTCAAGACAGACCAGACAGTAACTATTCTGCTTTCCAGTCCAGTGAGTAGGTGAGTGTTACTCTGAATCTGCCTTGAGCACGTTGTAGAGAGGAGCCTCCAGAAGCTGTGTTCCATTTTATTAGAGTTCCTTGATACTGGAAGTGCAGCTGACCAGCAAAACGCCACAGAGTCTGCCAAGACCAGACTTACAATGGACCTGGTCAATCTCTTTATGGCATGTGAACCAAAAACTGAGACTGAGTCATGGTATCATGTACCAACATAATGAACCAGTAAAATGTCAGCAAACTGGACAGTGACTTTAGGGACAGCTGCTATACTTGCCATATATAGCTGGCAGCTGCAAGGATAGCAGAAGTATATCTCTAATGGGTTTTGCAACATTTATAAGTCCATCAATGTTCTCTAGTACCCAAGGAGATCGCTTTTCTAGTGGCTCATCTCATCTAGCTCCACACAGTCAGTGAGAATCTGGAGGCTATTAATTACTGACATTATTTACTGGTTACTTAATGTCCTAGGTGTTGAGGGTAATGTTTTTGGATGGAAAAATGATAGTATAAATAAAATGCATTCAAGGCAGATGGTCTCAAAAGTACACAAGGAATAAATACTACCAGTATTGCGATTATACTCCTCAGTAATGAAACATAGGAAAAATAGATTACAAGAGGCATTCTGCTGCCAATCGGCCTCCTTTTGAATGTTTTGCCATGCTGCAGTGGCATGTGGCAGTATGGTGTGATGCAAACACAGTAGCTTGCTGTCCAGAGCAGTTTCCAGCCTTTCCATCTACAGATCTCAGGCACACTTCCCAACTCTCTGACCTCAGATTGCTTGGACCTTGTCTACCACACAAGTTGTCTTTGCCTTACTCTCTGCTTCAGTCACTATATTCCTCTCTCAATTCCTATTATGGAGTTTTCCAGTCCAACCTCTCAGCACCCACTATAATCTAATCTTAATGACTACTGTCAGCCTATCCAATCCCACTCTCTGAGTCTTGCTCAAGGGCCTGAACACTAACACAGAGCATGTGGGAGATATCAGGGCTCTCTCACCCATTGCTAGCATGGGGAACTCAGTTCCAAACTGCCTGGGTGGGCTCATCAGTGAAGCCTTGATAGGAATTAAGGACCTCTAGATAAAACAGTTTTAGACAACTGGCATAAAGGATATGGGTTACACTGCTTAAGTTAGATGTTTAGGCTGGCAGCCACAAGCTAGGAAGGTCTCTGGCTGAATGGTGTCTGAACAGCACTGGGCATTAGAAACCCTTTGTAGGGGAGAGGGAACAAATTGTGGTGTTATGCTGACATAGGACCTGATGATAACGAGGTTAGCACTAATAAGGTTCAAACTAGACCACATTTCCTTGTTTGCTTATGCTGAGATATAACGCAGCCCAACCATACTAAAGCCAAATGATTTCACTCCTGCTTTATTGACTTACAGTGCAGGCTAGTGAGCTGCCAGCAAATGGTTGCCTTGGTGTGTGTTTTGACAAGCCCGTATTGTATACTTCTTAGTACCTCATCTTTTAGGTGTATACAATTTGACGAAACAAATATGGTATGTCCTTTCCCTTTCTAGAATTTCACATTCCTCTTTTGGTCTCTTCCATGATACCAGCACCAGATTCACAGTTCCAGCAACCTCTTGTTTCCTGTCTTTAAATATGTGAGTAGCTTCAAAAATACTAATAATCAGATTAGTACCAATTCTCTGAATTTTCAGATCAGTAGCTATGTTAGCCACTCCAAAAATGAAGTGACTTCCTTTTTTTATGGTCTTATTAAATCTACTTCATGTACTGGAGCCTTTACATAAAATGGATATAAGGCTACTTAACAATGCACAATTCTGCTGTTTATTATTTTATAAAATATATCAAAATTAACTGAACAGTTCTCTTTAATAAGTACAGTAGTTTCACGAATATAAGCCGCACCTTTTCCACTGAAGAACGCAGCCTATGCCAGTGGTGTGGCTAATCATCAGGTGTGGCTTATTTATGGACAATTCCTGGCGAAATGCCAATCCGGAAGTGAGGGCCGGCTGGGGAGAGAGCTGCTGCTCAGCCGCCGCAGAGCCACGGCCAGGCGGGCTGGGGGCAGGTGGGGAGCGGGCTTTGCACCCTGGCGGCACCCCACCCTGCAGCAAGCTCCCGCACCTGGTGGCGCCCGCTGGCAGCGAGCCCCTGCACCCCAGCAGCGGGCGGGGCAGCGGGGCCGCGGCAAGTGGGGGCTCTCTGCCGGGGGGCCCTGCTGGGGTGTGGGGGCTTGCTAGGGGGCAGGGCACTGCCGGGGCGTGGGGACCCACTGCCAGCAGGCTCCAAGGAGCAGGCGGGGACCCAGTGCCGGCAGGCTCCGAGGAGCAGGCGGGAACCTGCTGCTGGCGAGCTCCATCGAGCAGGGTGGGGGGCTCGCTACCGGCGGATTTCGCCAAGCAGGTGGGGGCTCGCTACCGCCGGGCGCTGCCTCCGCCAAGCAGGCGGGGTCCGCGGCAGCCAGCACCGGGGGTGGGAGTGCCAGGGCCCCTGGCACTGGGAGGGTGCCTGGGGCTGCCTTTAAGGGCTTCGCTGGTCTATGAAAACTGTTTGCAACTTGAGCACCTGACACCAAACCCCATGCTGGTGCGATTCTGTTACTAACTCGTTACTTTGTCGCACATGGATCTTCCCTTTAAAAAAAAAAAAATGCAGCTTATATTCAGGTGCAGCTTATATATGGTCTTCCTGGCTACCCAGATGTGTGGCTTATATTCAGGTGCGGCTTATGATTGTGAAATTACTGTACCTTGCCTTGGAGCTTTGCAGAGATAAAGATCACAGCAAAACATAAAAATCTTGAGATGCTCACTGTGATTTATTGAGAGTGAAAAAGCCATGTACAACTGATATCACTCTATGCAACATGTTATCATTATCTCTGAAATGCTCCAGTGAACTTTTTGAACAAACCAAACCAAATAAAGAGGCCTGACAACTTGTTCAAAATTAGGGACTGCCCTTGCTCAGACACAGTTAATAAAAAAATACCCTTTTGATACATGTGAAGCAGGCTTTCGTGCTCTAGTTATGGAATATCTTTGTTGGCGTAGATTAAAGGATTTTAAAATTGCTTTTCTTGTCTTTCAAAGCAACTTTGTTGCCAGTCAGGTATTTACAGCACAAGTTCAGAGCAACAGTTTTGTTATTAAACTAGTGGAAAATAAACAAATACAAACATTAAAATGTAAGGAAATATAACCAAAATATTTTATTAGCTTAGCCGAAAAAAAAGCCACATAAAAAAATCTTAATTAAAAAATTTTATCTTTTCTATAAAACTAGACACTAGACATTTACTGATAATTCAGTCCAAATATGAGTTGTATGTGCAAATTGATTGACAAACCACCCAAGCATGGCCCACAACTTGGCCTGCTCTGATGACATGGCAATTGTGTGGATGGGGATCTAACCATCCAAAGCTGACCCAACTCTATGATACCCAGGGATCTCCCATCCAGATCTGCTGGGAGACAGTGCTGCTGGCCACTGATGTTTAGCAAGGGATGATTCCCAGCTCTGAAAGCATTGCTTTCTTCCTTTGTCAAAGGAGAAAGCCATACAAAACTAAACTGTTTGACTTTGCCTTGGGACAGATTTGCAATCCTCATATATCCCAGCAGAGACTTCAGCTCAGAAGTGTGGTCAGGTTTTGTCATTTCCTCAATGAACTCAAAGTCTGCCTGGGATCTGATTTAGACAGTAAAGTTAAAGACCAAACCAACAAAAAAGCAGTTATGGGGCGTGGAGGGAAGGAGAGGGGAGCATATGAAAGGAAAAAAAAAAAAAGGACAAAAAAGTAAAAATGTAAACAGAGGGGAAAGGGGCAAAGGGAAAAACCAATCAGTCTTCCCAGATTAAACTGTGGAATATAAATGGAGGTCCTATACATGACCTCTTTCCCTTGACTTGATAGCTGAGGCTATTCACATTAGTGGGGAGAGAGGCTCCCCAAATCTGTTTGTTTGGTTGTTTTCCAAAATGAGTTAGCAGAAAGGTTACTCTAAACATTTTCTATATAAAATCTCCTCAGACTTCCATGAGACTCATCTTGTTTTCACTGCCTTGGTGAGCACTAAGTCTTCAAAATTATTATTGTGAGTGTGCCATGAGAACATTGTGTTGCTGGAGAAAAAAATTTAAAATCTCACCTTTCTCAAAATATATCTCTCCATAGATTCTTGCTCTTCTTAAGAAACCCAGGCATTTCCTTGATTCTGACAAAGTATAGATCTCCATTCATAGGCAAGAATTTGTGATTTGGGCTGTTAGGCTGCTGCAAATTGGAGACATTCTTTAGACATGTGGGTCCTGTCTGGTAGCTGAAGTGAAAATTCTATTTTAAGGGACATGAAGGTGTTTCACTGACATTACTAAGTGGTGCAGATGTGTTGTATTTCTGCATGGTCCAGGGACTGCCTATGTGTTTTTAAGAAAAATTGTATTTGTACAAACATCTGACTATAGGCATGCGCTGCACATGCAAGTGAGGTGAGCCAAGGGCACTCTGGTAAGTGGCCTCACCTTGGTTCCACCAGAGGAGAGACTATTTCCCAGCATGGCAGTCACACATTCTGGCACATCCTGCAAGACTCCAATCATAAGTGCAAGGCATATTCAACCCCTCTGGTTTTCTAAATAACAAATGTGCAGCTATTCTTCCCCCAAAGCAAAACAGTCATTTTGAGTTAACTTCACATTAGCCATTTAGTGTCAGGAAAAGAAAGTACCAGCTCTTTGTTTCTTCCAAGACTGTGGGATACTATTAGCATACAACCAGCATGGATTTATGAAAGGCAGGTCTTGGTTGACCGGCCCAATCTCCTTGTCTGGCAAAGTGACTTGGTGTGTGAGAGAAAGGCTCTGAATTCTGTTTACCTGGAGTTCAGTAAAGCCTTTGATGTTTCTCACAGCATTCTCCTGGAGAATCTGCCTGCTTATGGGATGGGTGCACTGCTCTCTGGATAAAAAACTGTCTGGGAGGCCAGGCCCAGAGGGTGGTGATGAACAGAGTTCCATCCAGCTGGCATCTGGTGTTCCCCAGGGCTCAGTACTGAGGCCAGCCCTGTGTAATGTCTTTATCGATGACCTTGATGAGGGGATGAAAGGCACCCTCAGTCACTTCACATATGACATGAAGCTGGGTGGGAGTGTTGAGCTGCTGGAAGGTGGGAAGGATATGCAGAGGGATCTGGACAAGCTGGATCATGGGCCAAGGCAAATTTTATGAGATTCAACAAGGCCAAGTTCTGAGTTCTGCACCTCAGTCGGAACAACTCTGGGCAGGGTTACAGACTGGAAGAAGAGTGGCTGGAGACCTGGCCAGTGGAAAAGGACTCTGGGGGTGCTGGTCAACAGCAGCTGAACATGAGCCAACATGTCCCCAGGTGGCCATCCTGACTTCAATCAGCAATACTATGGCCAGCAGGACCAGGTCAGTGACTGTCCCTACCAGCACTGGGGAGGCCAAACTTTAAGTTTGTGCCCAGTTTTGGGCTGCTCACTACAGGAACGACATTGAGGTGCTGGAGTATGTCTGGAGAAGGGCAATGGAGTTGGTGAAGGGTCTGGAGCACAAGTCTTGTGAGGAGCAACTGGGGGAGCTGGGGATGTTTAGCCCAGAGAAAATGAGGTTCAGGGGTGACCTTAACAACCTAAAAGGAGGCTGTAACCAGGTGAGGATTGGTCTCTTCTCTCAAATAACAAGCAAGAGGACAAGAAGCAGCAGCCTCATGTTGTGCCAGGAGGAGGTTTAGATTGGAAATTAGGAAATTTTCTTCACAGGATGGGTTGTGAAGCTGCCCAAGGAGTGGATGAGTCACCATCCTTGGAAGTATTGAAAAGATGCATGGATGTTCATTGGTGAATTTGGGGGTGCTGAGTTAATGGCTGGATTCAATAATCTCAATAATTCTTAATAATCCCAACCTAAATGGTTCTTTGAAGTGTTCCATAGCTAATGGTTTTCTCTTTAAAGTTACTGCAGCCACACTGAATGATATGGTGGGAAGATAGTCTTCATGAATACTTGTCTTCTTGATAGATAACCAAGAGACACATTACAATCTAACTGTGTTTCTCAGTAAGAAAAACCTAGCTGTGCACAGGCACTAGCTTAATTTTGAATTAATTTTCAAGTATTTTGTTTGGAATTCATATTAAAGTTGTGAAAATATGTTTTTTTGGTCTACAAATTATAACATTCTTTCTGTTTTACACAGAAACTGTCACTATCCTGACGCCAAACTCATTTTTCTTAATGGACTCAATCCACTGTCAGCAAAATCAATAAAGTGCATTTTTTATCAGTCTTAATGGGATCTGGAAAAGGGCCTGTGTTTCTAAATAAATACTAATACTGGGCTCATTCTGTAGTCAGTTATACCCAAGCAAACTGGAAATCGGACAGCTGGCATATTTTTTTTTTCTTTCCTTCTCTTTTGTGTTTTGCAACAGAAAAAAATCCCAGATATTAGGTAGAAGCACAAGATTACAAGATAAACCTTCAGTTCCCTTTACAAGTGATGTAACACTTGGTCTGTGTGCCTCGGTGTCCTGGTTTAGAGGACAGGTATTGCCAGAGAAAGGCAGGAGCTTTTCCTAAAATGGAGAGTGAAAATCCCCTCCCTTCCAGTTTACTATAATTTGGAAATTAAGGAACTCTCGGGCAGAAAAAGTATGAGTTTAGGAATAACAGTTCTTTACTTATATATCTACAAGACAAACAAGAACAGCAGCTATGAAAAAAAGCCAGCAATAAGGCAGAACAAAACTCAGTTCCTTTTCCAGTCACAGACACTCTTCTCCATGCGGTCCCGGTGGGGAGCAGGGCAGGTCCGTCACAGCAGCAGCACGGCAGGAGCAGAGAGGTGAGGCAGGGCCGTGTCCCAGATGGGAGAGAGAAGAATCTGCTCACCATTCCAGGGTCCTGGTGCTCAGCGTAGTGGTAGATGGTAGCAGTGCAGGGGCATGCAGACAGATCCAAACCGCAGAAAAGAAAAAGAACCTCTCTCCTCCGTGTTCGAGCCAGCGAGTGTCCCCTCAGGGAGAACAAAAGCAACCAAACCCCCAGCCACCCTGACTCCTCAAACCTGCCCCCTCCACCAGCAATCAAGCCCCCATCTACATCCTTTGTCTTGAGCAATTAACAACTCCAGCGCTGCCCTGCTAGCCCTTTAACATGATAATGAGAAAAATCTTCCACTTTTTTTACCAAGGGAAAGAGTAGATCCACCCCCCCAACCCCCAACATTTGGCTTAGAAGGAGATTTTTTAATTATCCAAATTTCAGCATTTCCAATAATTTGCAGCAGTGTTATGGTTGACATGACTTAAATGTGGCTGTCTACATACTAAAAGAGCCTTTTCTAATGCTGACTGTTATTAACAACGCTCAAACAATATTTCTAAAGTGGCACCTATGTATGAGGCAGGCAAATGTAAAATAAAGCTATCACATCTGTTCCACTCACCTCTTGTCCTTGGAAACTTTCTTCATTTATTTGCTTTGGCAAAGTAAAGGGATTTTTACACAGTCTCTGTCATCTCCAAGTATGTAAAGATATTATAACATAATCCCTGAATTTGACATGTAGGTGGATTATGACAATGGCTTAAACAGCAGAAAGCTTTAAAAGCAAGAATGACAGTCTGCTTAGTTTTCAAATAATGGCAGGTTTCTAAACAATTCCTCACACATAAAAATGGCAGAAATCCCTATGTGGTTGAGAACATGGTTGCCAATGACCTCACTACAGGTACCTCAAAAAACAGGAAAAGAGTGCAGCACCTGGTAACATTTCCTTTCTCCTCTATTCTCTGCCAAAATCGTTCTGATATTTAAGAACTGTTTAGCTCTCGTGTTTTAAATCTGGAAAGCTTAGTAATAACTTTCCCTGCTTTATAAACTTTGTGAGATTAAACATTTCGCAGCAGACAGATTAGGTGTAGTTTCAACACCTCTCATTTATTCTCTGAGTTTCTCTTTGAAAACAAGGATGATTGCCATAAAAAACTCTAATGCTTCACAGAAAAATAGTGGCACTTATGTACTCTGTTTCATTAAGTCTCTATCTATAATATAAAATATAAATATATTCATATATATATTTTTTCATATATATATACACAGTAATTTCATGATTATAAGCTGCACCTGATTATAAGCCGCACATCCAGTTAGACAACAGGTTTTGTCCATATATAAGCCGCACCCGAATATAAGCCGCACCTTACTTTGGCAGGGTACACGTGCAGCAAAGTAACGCCGCGGTCCCCGGCGCTCTCACCTGGCCAGAGCTTTTTGCAAATGCCGTAGCGGAACTGCGAGCCTAGCACAGCAGTCCTAGCTGCAGCTGTAGCTGGGCTGCTCCACGCAAATGCCATAGCGGAACTGTGAGCCCGGTAGGAGCCGTAGCCTCAGCCGTAGCTGGGCTGCTCCACGCTAACTACGTAGCAGAACCGCGAGCCCAATAGGAGCCGTAGCCTCAGCCATAGCTGGGCTGCCCTACGCAAATGCCGTAGTGGAACCGCCAGCCCGGTAGGAGCCATAGCCTCAGCCGTAGCTGGGCTGCTCCACGCAAACGCCGTAGCGGAACTGCCAGCCCGATAGGAGCCATAGCCTCAGCCGCAGCTGAGCTGCCCTATGCAAACTACATAGTGGAACCGCAAGCCCGGTAGGAGCTATAGCCTCAGCCATATCTGGGCTGCTCCAAGCTAACTACGTAGACCAACCACCAGCCCAATGGGAGCCGTAGCCTCAGCCGTAGCTGGCCTGCCCTATGCAAATGCCGTAGCGGAACCATGAGCCTGGTAGGAGCCGTAGCCTCAGCCGTAGCTGGGCTGCTCCACGCTAACTACATAGCCCAACCACCACCCCGTTAGGAGCCATAGCCTCAGCTGTACCTGGGCTGCTCCATGCTAGCACTGTAGCCCAACCATCAGCCTGATAGGAGCCATAGCCTCAGCTGTAGCTGGGCTGCTCCACACTAACACCGTAGCCCAACCGCCAGCCTGGCACAGCAGCCGTAACTGCAGCCAGAGCCAGGCTGCCTTATGCAAATGTTGTAGCGGAGTTGGCTGACCTGTGAATCCAGGCGAAGAAAGGAAAACACTACAAAATCCAGAAAGAAAAAATTCACTTTTATTAAACTTTTCATCAGCTTCATCCTCACTCGGGTCTTCATCCTCTGTGAAACCTTCAAAGTCTTCGTCCTCCATATCTGAAATCATGAGTTGTGCGAGGCTGGCATCCAGCAAACCCAAACCCTTTTTGGCTGCATCTTCCTCGTCAGACTCCTCACTTTAGCTACTGTCGTTCTCGTTGCTTGTCGCTGCCAGAATGATGTCCGCCTTCCTGAACCCGTGCATGACAGTTCGGAGGGATACCTCACCCCAGGAATCCACTATCCACTGGAAAATAGCGGTCTTGCTTACCCGGCATCTCTTCCCAGTCTTTGTGAAGGACTGGTCTGGTCCGGACATCCAGGCTTCCCACCTAGCTCGGAGTTTAGCGTTGAATGAACGGATTATACCTATGTCCAGTGGCTTCAGGCCTTTGGTCAAGCCACCCGGTATAACAGCTAGCTCCGAGTTCGTCTTTCTAACCATAGCTTTTACTCTTTCTGTTGTGTGGGCACGCATGGAATCCAGAACAAGAAGTGCGGGCAACGGATGGAAAAATCCCTCCGGTCTCCTAGAATAAACCTGGGTTAGCCATAACTTCATTATCTCCTCATCCGTCCAGCCTTTGGGATTCACTGCAACACAGATGGCTGCTGGAAATCTACCCTTAGGCATCGTTTTTCTTTTAAAAATTACCAATGGCCATAATTTATGCCTGCTTGAAGCGACTGCAAGAACGACAGTAAATGATGTCTTTTTGTTACCTGTCGTGTGGATGGGAACCGAGGATTTCCCGGTTTCTTCCACAGTTCGAGTCAGTGGCATATCGAATGTTAGGGGCACTTCGTCCATGTTTAAAATCTGCGATGGCTGGATTTTTTTTCAGCGATCTTTGCTTTGCAGTACTGGAGGAAGTTCGCCACCTTCTCCTCGTAATCTGCCGGCGGGCGCTGAGACATGGTCATCCTTGCACGTATGGAGAGATGGCACCGATTCATGAAACGAAAGCACCAAGAAGGGCCTCCTTGAAACTCCTCTATATGCATTTCCTTCGCTATCTCTGTGGCTTTTCTCCGAACTGCGACAGTTGTTAAGCCTCTCCCAGCGGCTCTTTGTTCAAAGATCCTCGTGCAGAGCCTTTCTTCGAGTTCCGGCCATCGGGCTTTACGACTGCCAAAACTTTTCATAGTCTTTGTAGCAAGACGTAACTGATCTTCCTGCTGTCTCCACTCATTGCACCATCGACTCATCAATGTTGTATTCCCTAGCTGCAGACCTATTCCCATGCTCTTTTGCATGGTTGATTGCTTTTACTTTAAAATCTGCACTGTAGGCTAGCCTCCTCTGTGGTGGAGCCATGTCGACGAGGCGCGTCTGAAGTCTTGGAGTGACAGGCTTCAAATGTCGGACTTACAGGCTTCAAATCTCAGAGTGCCTCAAATCTCGCGTCCCGTGCATGAAATCTCGGGGCGCCATGTCTGAAAAATAGAATAGGAGTCCCTGCTGCAGCCCCCCCCGCCCCAGCGCACCTGAAGCCACCCCTAGCCAAGAAGCTTTTATCTGATTGGTTTACAGTGGTCAGAAACGTGCAATTCGTTGAAATTGAGCCTGCCACACAAACCCGTACTGGAAACAACGTAGCCGAAGCAACTGCAACACATGCGGCTGAGTGTCAGGTAACTTCCAGGTTTGCTATTCTCCTGAAATTGTCCATAGATAAACCGCACCTGATGATTAGCCGTACCACTGGCGTGGGCTCCAATCTTCCATGAAAAAGATGCGGCTTATAATCCTGAAACTACTGTAATATGAAGAAAGATCCTTTTTGCTCGTGTCTTGCATAATATGTAGCTTATACAAAGAGGAATGGTTAAGAGTTTGAAGAAACCACCATCCACAGGAAGAAGAATATGGTAGAAATCACAGTTAAAATACAAACTGGTGTGGCAGATGAGCAGACAGAGAAGAGCAGGCCTCCAAGGAAGGCAGGTACTGATTAATCTTGCAATCCTCTCACTTGGCAAAGAGCACAAGCAAATACTTCCTTCCATCCTTAAGGACATATGACCACCAGCAGATTCTACCTGTATTGTTGTGCATTTATCTGTTAATGTGTTCTCAAAAAATATGATGAAGTCCCATTTTCAACCAGGAGCAAATTAAATAATATGCAAATAAGCCCCTAATTCTTCTGTCACTACTCTGTTCCCTACTTTTTAACCAAGATGTAACTGGTTTTGATGTCCATAGGAGTTGTATTAGTAGAGAAACGAGAAAGAGTATACACAGAGACCTGTTCTTTAAAACCTTTTACAACCTCACCCATCCTTTCAGAAAAACAGATATTGTTAAAGAAGTCCATGCCTGCTCACAATGCCATTCACTGGTGACACCTGGCACTGCCTATGGCCAGCATGCAGTCCTCATCTTCTGCATAGGTTCAGTTCAAAACTTCCAGGCTCCAGTGGACACAAGGCATCATTTCAATGACAAACACAGCCACATTTTAATAGTTTGGAAAATGTGACTGTGCAAGACACACTCTGTTGGAATGCTTGGTAGAGACTATAGGATCAGAGCATATTTGATGAAGTTCCTGGATTTTTTTTTTTTTTTAGTTCTGTTTCAAAGGCTATAATAATTAAATAAGCAGCGCAAACATCAGTATGATCAATATTATATCAGTTATAGGATTAGTTTTCCCCCATGGGTATTAATCACTAGTTAGATAAGCCTTAAGGAGAACAGAATACATACTTTTTCCAGGAAAAAACTGAGAAAAAGCTTTTACAGAAACACACTTTAGAAATGCTTTCCAGAATACCTATGTACAGGACTGCAGGCAGTTGTAATGATGGTGATATGTCGTTGACCTCCAAAATGAGAGTTTATCAGTGCAAGTTACCAAATGTTCTATCTTAAATGGAAGTCAGGAGAAACTAGACCCCAGTTAGAGATACGTTCTACGTAGGCAGAAAGCAGCATTTTTTGGGTTGTCAGGCTGGCTGTTGGATTTTTTCACATACAGGAGTTATGTTTAATCAGCTAGTTTAATTCTTGCAGTGGCAATTAAACACACTTAATACACTTTTTACTAGGGTTTTTTTGTTGATTTTTTTTTTGACTCACTAACTGGACTTTTAACCTATTTCTTTTGATCAAAGCTAAAAACATTTCACTTGCTGCTAGTCCTGAGTTTAGCCGCACACGTTTAATACACAGTACAGATTTTATCAACATATGCTCCACCTCTTTCTTATTTGGAGCATTACATTTATTAACCCTCCTTACCTCTTGCTTTCAGAGGGAAAAAAAAGAAAGTGATGAATGATGCAAGGCCCATCTCGTTCCAGTGATTTCTAAGATATGAGGTAACATTATAAAAGGTACACAAATAATTTGGCTAGATATTTTTAATTTTTCTAAAGATTGAATTGTGACATACACCTTATGGTATTTTTAATTAACATCACTTGATTCTTTTCTTTATTCAAAAGCTTAGGAATTCTGAAAAATGGCTTCTATTGATATGGGAATTTAAAGTGTCTTTTCATATTTATTTTTTGGGATTTCTTTAGTTTAGATCACACCTATGAAAAAAAAAGGAAAAGAATAACTATTTGATGCTTAAATTCTATTATAATTAGTTATTTTTAAAATAAAAACCAAGGTCACTTCTCTCACACATGCATTTTAGAGATCATCTTTGCCATAATCTATGAATTTATATTAATTGAAACTGGTAGATAAAAGTACAATCTCAGATTTTTGTTATATTGGAATCTAGCTGATTTCATAACCTTGATAAACAGTAGAGTAGTCCATCCTAGTATTCATTATTGCTATTGACCACAGTATCATAGAGTATGCTGAGTTGGAAAGGACCCTCAAAGGATCATTGACATTTAACTCCTACCTTTGTACAGGACACAATCAAGAACCATGAGCCTGAGAGCATTGTCCAAATGCTTCTTGAATTCTGTCTGTGGTCACACAGGTGCTGTGACCACTGCCCTGGGGAGTTGTTCCAGAGCTCAGTCACCCTCTGTGCAAACCTTCTCCAATTATCCAACCTAAACCACCCCTGACATGCTTCAGGCCATTCCCTCAGGTTCTGTCACTGTCACAACAGAGATCAATGCCTGCCCCTCCTGCATCCCTCACGAGGAAGCTGTAACTGCAGTGAGGTCTCCCCTTGGTCTCCTCCAGGCTGTACAGACCAAGTGACCTCAGAGATTCCTGATTTGGCATCTCAAAGCCCTTCACCATCTTTGTTGCTCTCCTTTAGACACTCCAATAGCTTTATATCTTTCTTATTTCGCGGTACCCAGAACTTCCCCCAGCACTTGAGGCAAGGCTGCGCCAGTGCAGAGCAGAGCAGGACAAATCCCCTCCCTTGCCTGGCTGGCAATGCTCTGCCTGATGCATCCCAGGACAGGGCTGGCCCTTCTGGCTGCCAGGGAGCAATGGCTAATACTCAATTTGCCATCAACCAGGACCCCCAGCTCCCTTTCTTCAGAGCTGCTCTCCATCCTTTTGTTCCCTTTATGTCAAGTGCAAGTTTTAGTCTGAACCAAAATTCAGAGAAAGTCCTGGAGGGGCTTCAGGGAAATTTTGCCTGGAGTTCTTTATGAACAAGTCCCAAAGGGAAAATGAAAAGTTTTTTTCCAAATTCCCATAACTACTTTCTTAAATTGCAATATATTCTTGATATCCATGTACATGAGTACTCTGTACCTCTCAATTCTTAGTATTGAACTCCTTAATTGTTTTTTTCACAAAAGTAATTATTATTTACTTTCTAGTCACAAAAGAAGAAATCATCAAAAAATAAATCTCTCAGGCAGGTTTTTCCCTTACACAAGAAACACCAGCCACATGAAGCCTCATGAATGGTTACCATGAAAGCTAAAAACAAACAAGGATTTCTTGAAAATGCAATTGCTCAATATACCCAAAACTGCTAGCTGCAGTTTCCTCTTTAGGCTATTGACTTCATAACCTTACCCAAGCCTTCAGAAATTTCCTGGTCAACAAGATTTTTTGGAAACTTTATGGAAAAAAACAAACAAAACAAAACAAAACCCCCATTGATTTAAAGTAATTTCCTGAAGACTGAATTACTTCATAAGAAGTCAGACTAAACAATTGTAAATGTTACTAAAAGTTAACTGGTTTATCACCTTAGAGCAATAAAGGCAAATAAGCAGACAAGAAATCATGTTGGAAACTGCCTCTTTAGACTACCACCTTAAAATAATATTCAGCTATTCTTTGAATATTTGTTTTTCTGTATTGGAAGAAAAGGTATTACAATGCATTTTCTTGATTTTTTTAATTTTAAGTACAGGCTTCAGAGAAACTCAAGTGTATAAAGTAGGAGTAAGGCTTCAGACTAAAAGCGGTATTTCTTCATGAAAGTTTGGATTATGGTTATTCTTTCTGCAACTGAATAATGTATTTACAATTGTGACTATTTAAACTTGCAAAAGTGATTCTGAATGCAAAAGCATGAAGTGAATTTTTAGCAAGTGTATTCAAATCAGAGAGGGAAGGTATTTTGTGAGAATATGTTTGCTCTGCATTTACTGCTGTTAGCATATTGTTGTCCTCAGTAGCAGCATTGGTGGGACCATTTGCATGAACATACATGTCAGTACTAGGCTGCTCTATGAGTCCATAAGAAGCACAGCCCCATCTCACTCCTAGTTATAGTTAGTGATTCAGATTTCAAGGAGAGACAGAAATTTAAAAAAATAATTTTCCAGAAGATTGTTAAGGATTAAATGAGAAAGTGGAGCTCCCATCTTAATAAGGTTGCTGTTTCATTTTTGCTTACATAGAAACTTGGACAGCTGGTCTAGCTACAGTCTATCTTATGTGCTTTTAGGCATGTGCTAAAAGTTACAGTTTCAGACCTAGGTCCTATGAGGTACAGTGTCTGTATGGAACAAGACAGAGAAGTTACCTTTAGGTTAAAATATGCAAGTTACTTTTAGAGGTTTTCCCATTTTATAATGAAAACTGGCAACTCACATGTTCTGATTTTAAGATTTCAAAACTATAAACCCAACCAACTGAAATCTGAATTTAAAAAAATGTATATAAAATAAAACTTCCCATTAGAAGTGCTTGTTACCCCAGATATCTACAGGAGCATTATTTTCATTCAGCAGAGGTTTACAGGCTTTCAGTCATGGAAGAGTTCACCATGCTCACTGATAGGAATGAGATAGAAGATGCACTGTCATGCTGTACTGAAGATCTAATGAAGACCAAGGATCTTCTGTTTTGTCTTTTTTATTTTAGGAGACTTTTGAAGGGACTGGAAAAGAGCCAGTAACTCTCTAGTGGGCTTCATGGAAAGCTGAGAGAGCATGGTGCAGAACTTCTTTCTGCTCCAGAGGCTTGTCTGTGAGAATGCTAATGTGAAAAAGCATCAGTCATGCTCTTGGCTCCCTGTTCAAAGTCACCTACAAACAACTGCAGAAATACTCACTTTCAATCAAATGTTCCCAATTGCTGTTGTGTTTGGGGTTTTTTTCCTGTTTAGTTTTGCTACTCAAGTTTGCTGCCTCTTATTTTGATGAGAGAAAAGTTAGGATGTTTATAAGGACAGAAAATATTAATAAAAGTAAATATAAGGCTAGACCCTACCAGCAACTTTCAAACCTAACTGAAGTCTAATGTGTGCATTTTTATTAAGGTGAAAGTCCTGTTCTGATTCCCACTGGGTTTCAGATACAAACTGTTAGGTATGCTTAGAATTATATTTCTTAATTATATTACTAGATTCCTTAAGAGGGGCAAATCCTCCACTCACTTTTTCTAAATTTTCATTTAAAAAAATATTTGACATTGTGGTTTCAAAATACAAAGCAATTTATTCCTGATGTTTCACAATAGACATAGCTAGTGGCTCTTTCTGACTTCTCATTTCTCTCCTGACACCAGGGAGAGGCTGCAGAGTCATCAACCCTGACAGTGCTGAGTAAGCTAGAAGAGGTGCTGCTCTGTGAGCTAGAATAGGAGCTGTTCCTTAAAATACACTTTGATTTTTTTTTTTCTTGAAACCTTAAGGTGTTTTTTTGTTTATTCTGCTTTGACAGCCTATAAGAACCTTCCTATCTACCAGCACCAGGAATTTTTTTTTTATAGTTTTTCCACCCACCAAAAGTATAATGAAATTCCTGCCCTGAAAACCTGGGAGTTGTAAGATGAAGGAAGAAAATATTGTTTACCTAGCTGGAAGTGACAGTAGCCAAGAACCACCCAGATTCCTCTGGTGCCATGTCTGTTGCTAGCAGCCATGCTCTTCCTGTACCATGACAACTGCCTGGTGTGTTTATTCTGAACTAGGGTATCCTTGACAGACAAAGGAACTGAAAAAGTCAGAGGGGCAGCACAGGCTGCAAGAGATCATGGAGGGATTTCCAGGTAAACCAGACTGCACATGAATGAATAGGAGCAAGTAGATCTTGCACAACCACAATGTTTTTAAAATCATTTTAGCAACACAGGAGAACCTTGGCAGTCCTAAGGCATTTAGTCAGTCAACATTTCTGTAAACAAATATATAAACCAATTTTAAATGTAATTTCATTCCAGGAGTCAGTTTCAGGTTGTTGTCACACAGGCCTCTTCCTTGGGGAGATTTGTTCAATGGTGAATCTCTGAATACCGAAGAAGCAAAAGAGGACAAAAATTTCAGTCAGTTAAAGAAAAAAAAAATAACTGGTTTGAATAGCAAGCAATGAATCAGGGAACCAGGACTTTCTTTTAAGAGTGATGGACTGAATGGCAAGCCTTGTTCTATAATGAGGCAAAACATTCCTTGCAGAAGTTTTAATTAGTCAGGAAATTAATTTTCTGTAGTTTTACAGTTTTCCCTTGCAGACTCAAGACCCTTTGAGGATTTGAATTTTAAAAACTGACAGAGAAAAATAAAACAATGCAGAAAGTAAAAAAATATCTTTAAATACAGAAAGAAAAATGCCAGTATGGAAGTTGAGGAGTCATAATCATTCTCTCATATTAAAAACCCCTGTTCCTGCTTAGAGAATTTCAGTTCGGGCCTGGTATTAGAAATGCAAGTCTTCATAGTGATACACTTCCCTCCTCTCCTTTTTTCTTTCAGTTCAAGGATATGACAAAGACTGAACAGGTTAGGTTGCCTTAGCCGGGAATTCCTACAAGGTATGTTAATATCTGCTGAGTCACAAACATCCTTTTTTTGCCTTTCATTTCTTTTTGGAATAGAATCTCCTCTTTGGATAACTAAAAACAGGGCTGAGATCTGATACCAAATCCCTTATGGTCAGCAGGAATTTTAATTCTGTAGGTGGATCTGGCTGCGACTGTCCCCAGAAACATTCACTCTGGGTAGCCTAAATTATTCTATAATGCAAAGTGACTCTTCACCTCGTGATGTTGGAAAATAGGAGAGAGATTAAAAATGAAACTAGATTAGGAGAGGATTAAAGGCATCATCAAGATAGTTTATAAATTTAAATTAGGTAAACTACCTGAAGATTGTCATATCCCAGCCAAGTTTCTCTTTCCCAGTACAATTGATTTGCAGGTACCATTCAGACACATTCCAAAGAAAAGAAAATGCAATTTCTCATTAACTGAACTCATGATCCAGATGTTCAAGAAAGAAGAAAAAAAAATCACCGTCATCTATGTTTCTTTTAGTGCATTGTTTTTTAAGTTTTGATGCCATTTTACATTTTGTATATGACCATTTTATTTCATCAAGGGGTCAGCACATAATTGTGGCCGTATGTAACAGCTCCATAGATATAAAGAGTGTTTAATATTGCTTCATAGTGAGTACTTTTGGCAGAATTAGTGGAGATTCAGACAGGATTTCAGGACACTATAATCAGGTTCTTAGCTGTGGGTGGAAAAAGGAAGGAAGTCTTAAGACATTTTTAATCTACTATGCTAACTTTAGGTTGTTGTGAGTGCAATTTTCTCAATGCAGTTATGTTTGATTTGAAGCAAAGCAGATTAAAAGTCCTTTCCCTGGATATTGGTCAATCCAAATAATACACAGAAGTTCATGTAGTATTAATTTTCAGGATATTTTTTTCTAGGCAGTTCTAAGTAGGTTTGAAGTTTACATTTAATTTTAAGAAGGGGTTTTGTTTGAAGCTTACTTGAATTAGTCAAAGACCATCAAATTGATGT
>VRYO01002778.1:6988831-7000904 GCA_009812075.1 Sialia sialis | reverse complement strand
CGCGGCTTATATTCGGGTGCGGCTTATATATGGACAAATCCCGTGGTCTTCCCAGCTACCCGGAAGTGCGACTTATATTCAGGTGCGGCTTATAATCGTGAAATTACTGTACTTCTCTGTCTGCATGCTGATCTGGTTAGTATAAAAGACCAATTTGAGAGAGTAAATTAGATTTTCCTCTGACACCTATTACATGCATAGAATTAGTTTAGCAGTATAATCATATTTACTAATACTTTAAACAGGGAGATGTTTCTGCATCATGCTCTAATGATGATGTCTGAACCAAAATTACCTCTCAACTTCAGTCCTTGCAGGATCTGATGAGAGGGTGAATCAGGAAATTCCTGTATTAGCTAAGAGTTTGAAAGTCAAGCCACTGGCATAGCACTTCACTGACATATTTTGAAGTCCAGTCAGGTGTCCAGCTCTACAGAATCATAGAAGTGTCAGAGCCATTCCCCTTGATCGTGCGGAGACTTTAGTGGGCATAGTGGAAACTCCCTGGGCTAGGAATACAAGCTCAGTCTGAAAAGATGCTTTGGTCTCAATACAGGAAGGAATCAATAACATTCAGCAGTGCATTGTTAAAAATCACTTATATGTATCAGTAAAGTCTACTGAAAAATCTAAGGAAGTAATTTGTTTTGTGTACATAGGAAAGAATGCTTCTTCTTCCTTCTAAGTTTTAAATTTCTTTTGTAAGGAAGCTGGCGTTTTCTGTACAAGATGAATTCCTAGATTTTAGGAATAGCTCAAGAAACCTCTGATGGAAAATGAATAAGATAGATTTCTGCTACTTTGAGACAGCAGCAAGTGCTAAAAAGTAATGTACCAGAATGTCAGACTGAGTATACTTTTGGAGACAACATTCCTAGCTTAGAAAGACATAATGATAAAAACAAAACAAAACAAAACAAATACACATTTTTGAAAGCCATTAATTATTGTTTTATTCTCAGTCTTTATCTTTTTCTATTTTTTATTTTTTGGTAGGTTTTTTTTCTTATAATTTTGAATGAGCATCTACATAAGTGTTGCAGCTCAGTAGGCTGTTAGAACTGATACATTGCTTGTTACATCTCTAAAGACTGAGCAGCAGACTTCCTTTAAATGCATAAATGTGATAGGGCCCTTTTCCTAGATGAGAAAAACCAGAGTCAGTTCATATAAGTATGAATCCATTCTGGCAAGAAGTTAGAGCTTTCACTCTGGACCTCTCTTTATAGTTCAAGTAATAAAGATAGGTCTGGAAATCCAATTATTGTCTCTTGTCTGCAATACCTTAAGGAAAGTCTCAATGAGAAAGAGAAACACAGAAAATATTTTTAAAGCATTTTATTTAAAGTATATCCTTCTAACCTTGTTGTTTAGAGCTCAGAGTTTAAGTGATGTGATTACCAACATATGTTATGTCTGTTTAATCAATTATTGATTTTTTTTTTTTCTGGCTACATCACCAGAGAAACAATGTATGGGATTTCTGTATGCTATTTGCAGCTCTGGTAGTAACTTGGTTCTCAGTTCAAAAGGAAATGGAATAATAAGAGGAAAAAATGCAAAATAAAAAGCTTTTAAGAGCAGGGAGAGATAAGTATTATTAGGCAAATTTAGTTTTGGACATACGTATCTATCTATCTAACTATCTATTTATCTATGTATTTATATTTTGCTTTTAGTCATTCTGAGATAGGCATGAAGGTGTGTGATGAGAACAGGTGTAGAAACACAGGTAACATCCTCAAACACGTTACCTCACAACGTTGTCAAATAAACTTAAATTACGTATTCGGTGGGGTTATGAGTTGTATTTCACATTATCCTGACCAAACCAAACCAAACCAAACCAAACCAACACTATTTTAGTTTAGAGAAATATAAAACATAAAACACATCAAGAAGTGTGTCCGGGAAAGAAGAAAGGACATTGATCTTACATGAGGCAATTCTATTTCAAGGCTGAGCTTGGTCAAAATACACCATGTAGATGCCTATGTGAGGTCTTAACTTTCACTAAACTTTTAGCTCCAAGTCTCTGTGTAGCATTTGTATTTACTGACATTCTTGGGGCTGTGGGGTGGAAACAGCTCCTGCAAAAGGACTTTCTTTCAAACTGCATGTAATTCTGGGATCTGCTTTTGACTCATACTGTAAATAAAACTGGGAAATTCCAATATTTTGTAACTTTAATGTCATTCCAGGTACCTGTAACCAGAAATTACAGGAAAGTTCCCGTCTAGAAATTGCATTTGTAGTGTTTGAGTGAACACCATGCTTGGTGAGACAGCTGCAGTCCTTACATTTTTTGTTCCCTGAGTGAGCCCACATGTAGGATTGAGCTTCCAGAATGGCTGCCTACAGGCAGATCTAACAGAGTCTCTTTCTCCAAATGTGTCCATCTACCCCTCAGTTCCACACCAGGCAGAGAGGCTAAACCTTAATGCTGAGCTGCTTCTGACCTGTTGTGGATAAAAAGTGAAGATGAACCCAAGCTGGCACTGCTTTGCAATGTAACCTGCCTGCATTGACAGGACATAATTTTCTAGTTCCCTCTTTGAAGGTAAGATGTTAATAGATGTGGTCAGGTTTTATGGCTCTGCAGCAAATAAACACAAACTGGCCAGATCTACTTCAGATCTCTGGGCCATGAAAACACAAGCCCCTTGTGAAAACATCAGGGATAAATGTTTCCTATTGCTGTCAATCTGCCTGCCTGGCAAGGTCTGCAGGAACTCAGTTAACTCTACCTACTCGAATAAAGTTCAGTAATGTGCGTATAGTTTCATCCTAAAGAAGTTAGGAAAATTGATTTGTTTGGGTGAGAAAATGCCAATTCATCTTAAATGAAAGTTAAGTATATAAATCTCATTTGCACCTTTCTTCAAAATACTGGATTAAAACAAAACAAAACAAAACAAAACAAAACAAAACAAAACAAAACAAAACAAAACAAAACAAAAAATGTGGTCTCTCAGAATCTCTCCCTCAGCTTCTTTTAGTTTTCCCTGAAACACCTTTTCAGTCACATAAGCAGTGAGCTGTTAGCTTGGCAGATGAGTTCATTATTGACTTGTTTTTTTAAGAATGACTGTATCATGCAGTAGTTATGACACTGCTTATCCGGACTTTTTTCTAATCCAGTTCTGCTTCCTATTAAGGACCAAATTTTTTTCTTATTTTGTATTTGGAGTTACAAGTGGGATTTTTACATAATAATAATGTGGTATTTCCTGGGTTTTTTGCATTTTTTTTTTCCCGAAACAAGCAGAACACAGAAGCATGGAGCTTCTGGAATATTAATTATATGTAGCTTATTTCAAGATTCCAAGATATGGTTGTAACCATCCTGATTAAAACCATGCTGCAATTGGAATCTATTCTGCCGAGAGGCAAAGAGTTAAAGTGATAATTATTTGTTCTACACTGTCTTAAACTAACTTTGGAGGTGTGTTTCAATTAGATTTTTCATTTGTATTTCCCTTAAGTGATATTTATTTTCTTAATGACTTTGTGTTAGCAAAATTTTTTGACACCGAAGATGAGGGGAATTATGAAAAAAGAGAGAATAGCCTATTACTAATGAGGAATGATTATGAGGTTTAGCAAAATAATACTGAAATGGAAAATAATATGAATTTAAACTCAGAAAAAGACATACTAATAAGAATTTCTGCTATAGCAGAAACTGTAAGAATTAGGCCTATTAGGATTTGCAATGCAGAAAATATTGTAATACATTAGTGGCATTGAGGACTAGGGGTTTCCAATTAGATTTAGTATTTCAAGTAGTGATGGACCAGTATTAAAGCAAGTAGAAATCTCATTTGGAATACTCTAGGCAATGTTTAGGAAAACAATTCTAAAACAAAGCTGTCAGGTAAGGAAGGTGTCAGTCTTGCAGAAAGTCTCTTCTAGATATTAATTTCTGTACCTCTTTGCAAACTTCACTGTATAATTTCATTATTTAATAATCACTAAAAGCCTGACTAGAAAAAGCAGGGGAAAATACATTTGGCCTTCCAATTCGAGCTAGGAGCAGAGAATTTATTAAAATAAGTCCTTATTTTCCTTATGTATCAGCTTGCCCATTTGAGAAACAATGAAGTTACTTACCCAGTTTTATGAACATAATTAAGCTAATTAAATACTCATCAGCCTGAATGATTAATGAAGCACTTTGCTTTGCTTCTGTCCAATACCACAGCTTGTGACTCTACTTGCTACTACAACAAAAGAAGAAAAAACCATTTAGCTTTAATGCAGACACAAGCAGCACTGAAACTTGCTGTTGTCTCTTTTTATGAGCCTTTGAATTTCTTTAGATGCTCAGTGCACTGTTTCTGTTCAGAACCAACATGGACTGGAAAGATTCCTGGTTTTCCAGAACATTCAGGAGATTAAGTGTTTCTTAAGCAAAACTGGAAAGAGCAGACTACACAGAACAGTTTCCTGGAATTCCCATTCTATACATAAAATATGAGTCCTTTCCAGTACAAAACAGCAGAAATATCTAAAGTCTTTCCTGTTGAATAAATATTACTGTGCAAAGGATACAAGATTAGAAGGGAGAGAAAAAAATCCCAAGCAACAACCAGGAACACGATTCTATTATCTGCTTGTTACAGCACTGAAAAGAGAAAACACAGTTGGAAAATCCTAGTTTAGTGTTTGTAGTTTCCACTAAACTCTAGAAAGAACTATGCAAGTAAGGGTTCAGTATTCCCTCGTCCACACTAAGCAATATTAACTAGACTTAGGGAGACAATGCTTTCCTCCTGTCATCCAGTGAAACTGGGATCTGCTACTAAACACAAACACTACTTTACTAGGTAGCTTAGAAAACATCTCTTTCTTCAAAACCTCTCAGAGAAATAGGTGTGATTAGGCCACCATTAGGTTGGAAAGGTAATTAAATTTAGATTTTGTTTCCTAAGTACTCAAACTAGGCCAGCAGTGGAGGGCTTCCCTATGGAGCAGGCAGGGCAGGCACATCTTTTACGGGCGATTCACATGGCGGAAGAACACCTCCTGGTGTATCAGGGAGGGATCTAATATATGGAGACATAGAAGTAGTGCCTGTTTCCCTCAGTCCTCAGCTAGAAAATACGATAGGATAATCTCATTAATGTATGGTCAATTTATGAATCATATATAGGTCTTTATTTTGCAATTTTCCAGACATCCTTTTGGAAATTTTTCATCATTGGAGAGTCTTTTTATCCTAAAATACCACAAAAGATCAAGGTGATTGAGAAATCCCCTCTGCAAAGGGAGAATTTATTTTTGGGAAAGCCTTCAGATGTCAGCTTTAATAATTGCATCTGATCTCTGTGGTCACATTGTGATGTAACTTAAAATGACATAGTAATCAAAGAAAACACTATTTTTAGAAGATTTGTAACAGAATTGAGAATTGCAGCACTTTATTTGAATGTTCTGTTCTCTGGTGGTCTTTACAACTCAGGGTCATGTTTTAATCCCAGCCATCTACCAAGTCCCACACACCCCCTTGCTCGCTCTCCCACCAGTGGGACTGGGGAGAGAACTGGAAGTACAAAAGCAAGAGAACTCATGGTTTAAGATATAGAGACAATGGGGTAAGCAAAAGTAATGGACATAAGCAGTGAAAAACTAGGAATTAATTCCCTGCTTCCCACAGGCACATGTTCAGCTGTTTCGAGGAGAGCAGGGCACATGTGATGGTGACTTGGGAAAATGAATGTCATCACTCCAAATTTTCCCTCCTTCATCTTCCCCAGCTTTATACATTGAGCATGATGCCTTTTGGTATGGAATATCCCTTTTATCAGTTTGGGTCATGTGTCCTGGCTGAGATTTTAAACAGCTTCAGGTAGTATTGCTTTTCTGAGCTGAATCATGAAATAGAGAACTTATTCTAAGATACTCTTCTTGTCTTCAGCTCCTAGCTCTTCCTTTTACTCCTTGTTGATTTTACATTCCAGTCTTTTAATCAAGATGTTATGTTGTATCACATCATACACTCAAAGTTGAGGTGTTTTACATCAACACTATCAACACCACTACTTTTAGCAACAAAGTGTGTATTCCTACTTTTTTTTAAAAGGCATTAAATCCTCTCTGCCGTAAACAGTGTTGAATGATTTCAATTAATGGATAAAAATATAATCACTCTAAATTCTCTATTAATTTATCAAAGTCAAGCTAATGCATCTCCTCTGACTTGAATCATTCTTACTTTTCATTCATCCCCTTTTTAAAAAACTTGAGGTTTACAGATAACTTCAGACTTTAATTTGCCACAGGCCATGATATGGCAATGATTGTGGTATATCCCATTCTCATCAAGGTGGAACTATAACCAATTGCTTTTTCCAGTTTTATAAATCTCCTCTATTAGTCCAGGCTTAAGAAAATTAACACAAATATTGAAATTTCCTTGAGAAAAGTTTCTTGGGTTGGGCAGCATTCAGTATATTTAGATGGCTATTTTTAGTAGCTGCTGCTTACCAGTTTCCTCAGTTACTTTGGGAATAGAAAGTGTATCTTCACTGGAGATGCTGTACTAAGACAGACTTTTCCATACCTGCAGAAGCATTCATTTTTCAGCTGGTATGAATATCAGGATAATTTAGTAGGCTGGAATGTAAGTATTCTAAAGCATAACTTAGGTGATGGTAAAGCAAACTTAAAATCAAACAGACAAAATGGATGATTCTAAAATCCCATTAACAGAGCATCACATAGGAAAGCCTAAACTAGAGCTAAGAAAGTCAGCTACAGAAACTACCAGGTACACCCTATGAGCACAACAGTCTCAGTGCAGGAATGGTTTCCATCTCAAGCGAAGTGCTGAGTTGGCCCAAGTCTATTTTCCCCAGAATTTTCCATAATATCTTAGTATAATGCTTCAAAATCATGTGTTGATTAAGTTTGTTGTAGATAAACTGTTACCTGCCCATAGTGGTGCCATGCACCAGAGGGACTTGTAGACTGCCCCACAATGGTGCTCTTAAATTGAGGATCCAGACAAACTTGTCATGGGGAGGAAGATTAGGCTGGATTTAAGTTGAGCTGGGCCAGATGAAAAAACTTTAGCTATTTGAGTGGACTGATACGTCCTGAAGGCAGAATGCAGGACTTCAAAAATATACCAACTGACATTCAAAAAGTAGCACGATCATGCTACACAACTTTGCATGCAAATCGGTAAGACCTTGCTTAATCCCCATAGTGATTTCTCTGTAGTGAAATTTTCCATTCTGCTTTCATTTTTTTTTGGTTGCTATTTCAGCAGTTCCAAGTTGAATAAATGTCAGATGTCACTTGGTGACTCTTATACTTTACTCCTTTTGCTTTTTGTCCCTCATATACCAGAAATGAGTGATGACTACAGAAAAGGGGATGTATTGCTGGAAGGCCTTGGGGATTTTTCTTTTTTTCCTTCTGGATGTTGTAATCTGCTATGCATTAAAATGAAATGAAGTTCACATCTGCAAATTGAGGCATGAATGTTTATTTTATACACTGAATACCTGACAGATTCTTAAACACATTAATTTCCAAAATATTATATAGTTTATTATATTATTTTCCTTGTATAGTGTCATTACAAGTTAGAACCTGAGTTAACCTTGAGAATCAAAATGGTGTTATTTAACAGCTTTAAATATTTTTCTATAGGCAGATTTACCTAAAATAACTCATAATATTGCCCTAAGCTATTAATGCACTTGGTCCTGCATGGAAAAAAAAAAATCAGTACAAGATAAAGAGCAACAAATCAAAGCTAACAACCTTGGAAAAAGAAACTGAACAGTAATGCAAAAAGCATTTAGAGTTTTCCACTGTCTCAACATGTAGTAGCTATTCTTAATGCCATAATATTCATATAAGAATTAACTAATATGAGAAATCTGACTTACATCTGATAACTGCATTAGAAGTTTTTAATTAGTCTGTGCAATGAATAACATTCTTCTCATCTATTCAATTAGCATTAGTTTTTTGAGTTACCTAAAGCCATATATTAGTCTTAATAAAACTGCAGATGTTAAAAGTACATTTACAATAGCTTGGTATTTGTGAGTACGAGGATATTTGTCTGCCCATAGTTTGCAGGTTGAAGGGGCATGGTGACTGAAGGATCATCTTTCAGTGGCTAGAGTAGTCCCAGTTTGATTGAATGATCCTCACAAACAGCTTTCCTGGAAATTGCTGGAAGAATAAATGTGGTTCATGACTATAAATTTGGTAGAAGAGATTTATAATGCCCTTAAAATAATAACTAGCATCCAGTGCAAAACAAGCACTGATTTATCTTTCTATATGCTGAATTGTGCTGCATTACAACAGAAGAAAAATGAACAATCTATTGGCCATCATGTGCTGTCTTTGCCAAAGTAAAATTTCTTCTGCTTTTGTAAGGCATACAACAGGCATAAGAAAGCTGTTACTATAATCACTTGTTAAAACATAAAAAAATTTTGCATGAAATATACTACCATAAAACTAATTTTATGTGACAAAATATTTTTGTAGGTAGCAATAAGTACACAAACAATTAATAATAAAATGGGTGGAAAAGAATAGAAATGCCAGAGTCCTGAAAACTGAAGAGGGGAATACAAACTGGAGAATCAAAAAGGTAATAACTCATCCTCTGTAGCTTTATCTGCTCTCAGTGATCATTATGCTCATGACCAAGTGTGGCACTGAAAACAGAGCTTTCATTATTTCCTGCATCAAGAAATCAAAATCCATTCATAAGGCTGTAAACAGGACAGCTGAACTGAATGCAGAGAACTCCACTATTGAACTATCTTTCTCATTAATTTCCAATTACATGAGGGACTGAGCTCTTAGTTTTGTTTTGATTTTTTAATTCATATAATGGAATTAACATTACTTAGTTCAATGGTTGCCAGGATTGAGCAGAAATGTGTTGAGCTACAAAGGTTCAAATCATATTTGCTTTATTCAGGCATGAACAGGCTTACTCTTTCTATATGTGTGACAGGACTCCGTGTGCAGAAGAATTTTTTAGGCTTTTGTCTAATAATGTGGTGGGAAAGAACTAGGAATCTGGTCCGACAAATCCATTTAGATCAGAAGTCCTTGTGTAAATCAAGAACTATCATCTCAAAACTGGTTTAAAAATATGTGCTTTTAATAAAATTCATATTTTGCATTCATTAAGAGCTTCTTCAGGTCCACCCCCACTCACACCATTCAGCCTGGGCATCGGTTATAAGCTTTCTGAAGGAAGGCATAATCCTGTGAGGTAATGAGTTACACCCAAAAAGATGCTGACAACCTCAGCATGTTCAGCTCCTCTATCTCCTTTAGCCCACGTTAAATGTTGGGCTATTGACAGTTACCAGCATGCTGAAGGAGCACTAGGGAATGACAATATCTCTGTTAGTGCCTACAAATCCTCTCTAAATACCTAAGTAGACATATAATCTAAGGAAAAAAGAGTATTTTTATACATTTTAACATTAATGGAGTGGTGTTATTTTCAAAATGGATTGCGACAGAGCACAACATACAACAGCATTAGAAACATAATATGAAATATATAGTTCAAAGACCTACTGTCAACCTAAACATATTTTATGGGATGATCTGTGATCCACATGGCTGTGAAGCTGAAGTTCTCTTTTTTTTATGGTGCTGTGGGAATGAGAGACTGATGCTGGTGTGTGATCAATAAAGAAAAATGTTGGCAATACTCTGGTATATTGTGCATTCTTAACTGGATGACATGAACTCCAGAGGTTCGTTGTGGGATAGCTTTGATTAATTACTGGAAAAAGCCTTAAAATTATTTTCCTTTGTAGTGTATTTCCATTCAACGAATTGGCAAGGAAATAACAATGAGAATATATTAGCATGAATAATGCATCATTTATATATTCTTCATACTCTTGTCCAGCTGGCATTCCAGTTGCTGCGGCATTACCTGGATTTCCAGATACAAAAACCAATGTATGATTTGAAAACCAATGTATGAAGTAGGCTTTATTCTATGTTCTTTTGCAGTATAGCTAAGTAATAATTTAACTGCTCTTCAGTATCTCAGATTATTCTAATATATTTCTAATATGCAGAAATTCAACCTACTAATGTAGGAATGGGTAGAAAAAAATTGGTAGAATTAAGCTGCACAGCCCTTACCAATAACATTTTATCTTATGGGAAAAAATATTTGTGGGATCTATGTCTGCTTTAAAAGCATATTATTGAATGAAGGGGTTAAATGAGATATTTTTTTAAATTCTGAGAATATAAAGACTGTTGCCTTTTATTAAAGTGACCGGATATTTGAAAAGGCTTACTATTTCTGACTTTGGAAAAATAGATGGGATGAAAGCCTTTATGTTCCATTTTGAACTTTTTTTCTGCCAAAATTACTTAGATATTTCTGTGAATAAAGCAGCTGATGAGAAACTCAGAGTTTATGATTTTGTACATCTCCCATGTTAAAGCTTTTTAAAAATTTTCTGAGTTAATGTTTTAGGAAGTGATATCAACTACTTTGAACATGGGCCTGATGCCCTTTTTTTTACATAAATTAATAAATTTTAGGAAACTTGGAAAATTAAACTTTGCATCTGATCTGTAAATTCTTAACTTTCACAAATCAGTTCCTTGGAAGCTCTTCGTCTCTTCTCTGGAAAAGCTCCAGACAGCCTAAATAAAACTCTGTGGATGATGCCAAGCCTAGATTCATTAGGTGAATTGTTAGAACATGTTCTCTCTCTCCAGCTCACTGTGGAACAGGGAAGTTGTTTAGAGGCAGAGATACTCCATCAATAAGGAGATGTACGTACTCCAAGTTTAAATAAGACGGATCTCGGAAAGGTGTCATAAGAGTTGGGGTAGACAGAATAGCAGGTATATTTACACTAGAGTATAGTTTTGATAAGAAAGACACCTTCTGAAATATATGTTACCACTAATTATCATTTCATAGCTATCTTGCAGAATTAGAACTTTCTTATGGAAGCATACTGAAAGATCTCCAATATATTTGTGTGTGGGTGCTGGGTCTGCAGCACCAATTGATTCACTCCACTAGCGTATGGTGAACGAATCAATACAACGAAGGCCTGAGAAAAGGTGTGGAAAAGTTATTCTGTGAGATGAAAAAGGGGATAAAAAGGTTTGCTGTGGTAAGAAAATCTGACCTGGAGATTGACAGGAAATAAAACAGGGCAAACTACAAAGAGGAAACAAATCTGAATGCTAGGGAGCATTGGTGGACCAGTTATGAAGGAAAGGAGGTGGATTAGGAAAGATAGGGTTTAAATCAAGTGTGGAGAGATAAGATTAGGAGGAAAAGACTTTAATTAAATAATTAGTGCAGTAGAAGTAGTAACTAATTAATTGAGAAGGATGAAAAGGAGGAGGTGAAAGAGAGGAAGACTAAGGAAGAGACAGAGAAAGGACAAATGAGAGGAAATGTAAAGCGGCAAGTCAGGATTAGGGAAGACAGACAATCCAGATGTAGCAGAAATTTTGCTCCAGTGCCTCATCATTCCTGGGTAGTTGCTCCTGCTCTTCAGTTGAACTTTATTCCTCTAGTCCTGTTAGATTCCTGATGTTCTCTAACCTATGGACTTGTTTGAAATATTTTCTTAGATGGATCTCATTAACCAATTAAACTGTAATCTCTGTTCAGCCTTTAAACAATGCTGTTTGAAGCTGATATCATCAATACGATTCCTGTTCTCTTCTACTGAATTAGTACTTAAATGAAGGCTCATAGCTATGTAATTGTCTCAGCACTACTCCTGCTGTGTGTGGACTGAAGTACCAGAACCAGAAGAACTAAAGATTAAGTGCAACAGCTATAAAAAAATCTGTTTCAATTAAACATGTTCAACAACCAAAATTCTTATTATCAATACTATTCTAAATATTATAAACATAAAATGCCTGCAACATAATCAAGACATGTTATTTTTCTATTTCAAAATACAGTAGTTTCACAATTATAAACCGCACCTGAATATAAGCTGCACTTCCAGGTAGCTGGGAAGACCACGGGATTTGTCCATATATAAGCCGCACCCGAATATAAGCCGCG
>VRYO01002778.1:6944980-6984145 GCA_009812075.1 Sialia sialis | reverse complement strand
CATGGTCTGCCCAGCTACCCGGATGCACGGCTTATAATCAGGTGCGGCTTATAATCGTGAAATTACTGTATATTCTAAGTTTTGCAAAATTCTGTCTTGCCTTTAGTATGAACTTGCAAGGATTAAACAGGTACATTTGGAATATATGGGAATATAGAAGTACATATGTATTATTTTTTTTTCCCTCTACTCTTATTAAGAAGGAAAACAATCTTTGGAGAGAAAATTGATTCAATCCATCTTTTCCCAGCAGGGGGTTGCAGTCTCGCAAAGGTATGTAAATTTCTAGCTCTAATTCTTGTGACACATGAATTTGATAGAAGTTCCTGCATTTCTAGAGTTATACATCTCCAGCAGCATTTTCCTTTGGTTCATCATGCCTAAAAGTGGGTTTATCTCTCAGCCTTTGCTATTTCCCCCTCAAACACTGTATTTCTCTTTCCATTCCTTCTCATGAGAGAAATGTTTATGTCATGACAAACCTTCTGGAAGGGAATAAAGTATTTCTGAAACAGCATATTAGGAGAAGGAAATACTACACTTCCTCCCAGAACTTGCTTAGGATATTTAGAGCTCCCTGAAATCAGTCCACATCTCTTGGCATCAGCTCAAACCATAAAGGGCGGTCTGTGAACATATATGCACCTTGCCAGTCCTAGCCCACTTCCAAAAGTAATAGGGAACCTTTCTTGTTGCAAAGTGGTAAAGGGACAAAGTGTAGAGCACATGTGACTGTCCACCTCTGCTGTCACTGTGACACCACATTTTCCATGTGGGGAAATCTATTTGCTGGTGTGAGTGAATGTTTTAAAGATTGTGTGATGAATGTATGTTTTAATGGTAACCCTTTCAGTCAATAACAGTCACAGAGAATGCCTTTTCATTTCAAGTATATTTATAGTTCAGGAAGGCTATACAGCATCACAATAAGTCTCTGATATCCTAACAGGCCGAATTTTTGTTGCTTTCTTTAGTGGCTGAGTCTTAACACAATAAATTCCTGTGGGATAATCCAGATAGTTCAAATTCAAGTAAAAGAAATACTCTTTCAAAGATAGTTCTAAATGAGGATGATAAAAAACAGTCATAAAACAATCTGAAAATATGCCAAATCAGCAAGGCTATTCTACAGAGCAAAGTTGGCATCTCAGACAATTTGAATATTGCAATTTAAAGAGAAGCAACTGTTGCAATATTTAAGTTGAAAAATACTTGAGACATACTTTTTAGATTACATTACAAAACTTTCGGGGGAAAAGACTTCGGAAGACTCCAAAGTGTAGGCTAAATAATTGTGAGATGAGTTATGATGAGGTGACTGATAAAAAGACATGAACTGAAATCCAGTTGTAATCATGGAGAAAACTTTGGGACATAAAACTCTATGTACTTAAAAATATTTATAATATATGTAAAAACAAAAAAGATATCCAGTGAAATCTGTACTGGGCCTTGAGTCATCAGAACTCTTAGCTGCATTGGCATTGTGGTCCCCAGTGAAATTCGGTATGAGCCATGCATTGGCAGGAATTATCTGAACTACGTGTATGTTAGTTTGTCATAATTACCTAGACATTTACTTTTTTATTGCTGATACTTCTGTGGGTTATTACATGAGTAGATCATATAAAAAGTTAAAGGCATGAACAAGAGATACTATATACAATGAAACATTCTATCTTCATTCACTACATAATGTTAGTTTAGGCTTTCACTTGAAATATCATGTTCTGTTTGTCCCACCACAAATAAAACAACAAAAATAGATTGCACTTGAGAAGCCTTAGAAGTACAGAGGTGTTCATGTGAAAATCATAGTAAAAATGCCAAGCTGGGAAAGGATGTGATACAGCTGTAACGTAGAAGACAGAGAGGTTAAAGAAGGCAAACATCAATTATTCATTTTCATAACCCAAGTGCATACAAATACCTGATGAAACTGGAGAGCAATTATGTTGAAGATAAACATAGCTGTTGATAAATGCTTAGCATGAATTTCAGAGATGACTGGACATATTTAAGAATAGAGATTACCTCACATAATATTTTGGGTGGAATTTGCAACAAAAGCATTTTTGTAGAGAAGTAAAGCCTTAACAATCAAAAATATATCCTGACCTTTAATTAAAGGAGATTTAGAATGGAAGCTTCCTTCCTATTCATCCATTATGAGGGTACTTGCATTTTCCTTTGAAAAGTCTGAGCCAGGACCACAGAATCGTAGAATCATTTATGTTGGAAAAGACTAAGATGACCAAGTACAACCACAAACCCAGCATTGCTAAGTCCACCACTAAACCATGTTCCTACGTGACACATCCACATATCTTTTAAACATCTCCAGGGATCAAGATCACCACTTCCCTAGCAAGCTTGTTCCAAAGCTTCACAACCCTTTCTGTGGAGAGGTTATCCGTAATATCCAATCCAAACCTCACCTGATCTAACCTAATGCTGTTTCATCTTGTCCTGTTGCTTATTCCTTGGGAGGAGAGAGCAACGCTTCCCTTGTTACAACCTCCTTTTTGGGCAGCTGAATACGGCAAGAGAGTCTCTCCCCTAAGCCTCCTTTTCTCCAGACAAAACAATCCTAGATCTCTCAGCCACTTGCCATACAACTTGTGCTCCAGATCCCTCACCAGCTCCACTGCCCTCCTCTGGGCATGCTCCAGCACCTCTAGATGAAATCCTGGTCTGATGCAGCCTAGATTTTTCAATGGATAGTTTATTTTTCATGTATATAGCGCAAGACATTAGGCTCATGTTTTTCAGAGTGAGCTTGCCATCAGTACTTCAAAATACAAAGGATCAACAAATCCTCAGGCAATTAAGGCTAAACTACAATGTAATACTTCATTTATTTGACAAAAAAAGCCCCAAAATACTGCCTGTAATCATCAGGGTAGGAGAGACCTGGAAAGCTGTATATGTTATTTTTATTTCCATGTAAAATAACAACAGTGAAGCCAAAAAATTTATAAGGATAACAATAATAAAAGTAACTACATAGTCTGCTGTGTGGAGTACATTTCTGTCTTCGTGCTCTGTGAAGTGAAGGGTTACTATTTACAGTATGCTCCAAGTCTGCTTTTCAGAAGACAGCCCAGCTTGGCTGGACAGCTTTCAGTTGCTACTGGAAATATGTCACTTATTAGGAACAGAGGGGTTGTTTATCACTGTCTCAACGGTTACTTTGGCTGAGGCAAAGAAACAGCTCAGTTATATAATGGAAAGAGCTGGGTCAAAGGATAAGAAATTTATGTAAGTGTGTGCTTGAGACTCTGGCGATCCAGACTCAGTTTCTCTCTTGTATGTCTTGCCCATATCATAGTTATATAGGCCTCCCAAAAGCATATGTGGCTGTGTAGGTCCTCCAAAACAACTTTAAAACTATGGGGGCTGAATTAAAAAGTTTGAGAAATCCTCCCAAAATATCTCAATCAAGACAAAGAAATATGTCCTAATTGCTTCTTTTGCCCTTCTGGTATCCAGTTAGAGTTCAGTCTTACCCAGACACACCACGCTGCCACGGTTCAAGTCCTCTAACAGACTTGAAATGCCATCTCCAGGAAAGATCTACACGGGTGCTGAACATCATCAGTCCTTTTCGTTCTCACCAGCGTTAATAGTGGAATACTCCTTGACATAATCTCTGTTCTGGTTTCTGGTGAAACAGCTAAAAGGAGCCCAATTCTGTCTGCTTTACCTCACCAAGTACCACACGGCATTGCAACAAGCCAGGGACAGTTACAAATAGTTGAACCTATGTTTCCATCTGCTTATGTAAATGTTAGATGTCCCAGTTCAGGGTAGCCACAACAACTTCTAGTACAATAAAACCCCAAACAAATGAATCCAAACAAGCAAAGGAAAAAAAAAAAAGTATTCAGAGCCTTTTTAAAACCTCTTTTCAGAGTTTTAGTTCCCACTGCCAAGGGCAGCCTTTAGATGAAATATTTAACCAAACATCAAGTTTTCAAGCACAAATCCAATTACCATAATAACAACCCAGTAAAAAAATACTGGCAAGTGAGCACCTCGCGCTAATTACCAAACACACAAACTGACTCCCGACCGCGGTGACTACGGGTCCACCTCGGGGGACGGGGAAGAGAGTCCACTTCGTGGGGCAGACAGGGCAGGGGGACGCCTCCAGTTCCCTTCCCGGCACCTGTTGCGCCGCCACTTGGCCGCAAGAGAGGGGGCAGCAGCGGGGGCCACCCGCCAGCCTCCTTCTTCCCATCGACAACTTCCCGGGGCGTAAACGGCCGCGCCAGGTGCCGCCCTCACCGTGATGGGACGGCGGGCGTGGGAGGGCGGGGGGAGCCGGCAGGCACGGCCCGGGCTGGCAGCGCGGCCTCCGAGTTGCGGGCGAGGAAAGCGCTGGAGTGCGAGCGCGGGCTGCCCGCCCCCCGCCCGCCCCCGCTGCCGGCTGACAGGTGCGCGCTCCTCCGCGGCGGCAGCAGTGCCCTGCACCAGCTCCGGCTCCTGTGACCCCCGCCGGCCGCGGCCACGGATCGTTCAGTCCTTGGAAAGCTGGTCTGGGTCCAGATTTTCCTCTGATCCTTTTTTTTTTTTTTTTTTTTTTTTTTAAGAGAGAGAGAAAGAGAGAGGGGAAAAAGAAAAGCCAAAGGAAAACAAAACCTGGAGACACAGAAAAGGGCTTTAGGAAAAAGTTTTGGATGGGATTATGTGGAAACTACCCTGCAATTCTCCGCTGCCAGAGCAGGCTCAGTGCTGCCTTCGCCCCAGCGGCGCAGCCCGCGCCGGGCGCTGCTGAGAGACGCCCGGGCCTCGGTGCCGCGCCGCCAGTGCCTGCTGTGCCGGAGCCCCTCGCCCCGCCGGCCCAATGCTCCTCCTCGGGCTGCTCCTGCTGACATCTGCCCTGGCCGGCCGGAGGCAGGGGGCCGTCGCCGAGTCCGATCTGAGCAGCAAGTTCGTCTTCTCCGGCGCCAAGGAGCAGAATGGTAAGGAGCCTCAGCGTCCGCCGCTCGCAGCCCGGGGAAGGGCGGGGGCGGGCGCCCGGCCGGCGCGGAGCGGAGCTCTCCCCTCGGCTCCTCTCTTCTCGGCTTCTCTCAGCTCCTCTCTCGGCTCCTCTCTGACGCCGCGGAGCGGGAGCGGGCCCCGGGGCTGTGAGCGCAGCGCGGCTCTGCCTGCCGGCTCCGGGTAAAAGGGCAGCGGTTCGGCGACCGCGGGGGGAGCCCGGCGGCTCCCTCTTCTGCGGTGCTCGTGGTGCAAAATGTGTCCCCTTCCTGTCCATGCCTCGCCCTGATAAAAAAAACCAAAAAAACTAAAAAACAAACAAAAAAACCCCTCTGAAAAACAACAACCTAAACCCAACAACGACCCGCGCACCTTTCTACCCTAAATACTTCACTCTCGGGGGGTGGGTTTTTGTGTCTGTGCGTGAATGAGTGGTATTTTGTACGGGCTGGAAACGAGCTAATCCTGCATAGGAAATGAGAATTACTTTCAAGTGTACCTGAAATGTTTAGAAAACTCTCAAATGCAAGTTCCCCTGGGCTGGGGCTGAGCAGAGTTGGAGAAAGACTCCTTTCATACAGCAAGGGCAACTTCGGGGTGTGTAATTTGCTTAGCCTCTGAACTCCATATGATTTACATTATTCAGATTTTTAAGCGCCTTACCTCTTGATTTGCTATTATGATGTAATTTTAAAGAATACTTTACAAACTGTAATGTTATAGACTGCATGAAACCACACTTACTATAGAATATCTAAAATTAAGGCTGTTAGCATATATTTGTGGAAACTCTGGTGTTTAATGTAGGGGGCGGGGGGGGGGGGCTATGTTTGAAAAATTTAGTACTTAGCATGTCAGCTAGAACAAGCTTTCTCCCTGGCACAAACCAACACAAAAGGCCAATCTGGGCCTCTGAACTATAATGAAATAAAGCAGAAATGTAGATTCGAGGCTAATTCAATTCCCTCAACTTTGAACTTGGGACTCTCCAGGTAAAAGTATTCTACGTCATATCTTCTAATAGAAAGCAAAGTTTCAGAGACCTCTGTGAGTGGGTAGAATATGCAGTGCACTAACAAATTTAGACGGGGTAGATTAATACTGCTATGGCCTGTTAATGTGATGATATATGGCACCTGCAGACTGCCGGAGCTGCTGATCAAAGAGCAGCATGGCATCAATGTCTAATCAGAGCAACTGTGAAGGGCCAGAGGAAAGTGATCAAAAGACTTAGAGAACTGGGCTATTCTGACAGGAAACCAATCAGACTTTTTGCACAGTACAGGAAATTATCTGCTCTGTGTGAGAAATCACTCATTTTCTACCCCTTCCCATTCTACCTGGTGTTTAGAGGCTTTAGGGCACATGTTTGTGACAAATGGGCTTGGCAATTATATACTGATGTCTCGTGCTGTTATGCTGCCTTCCCTTAAATTTGCATGGTGTGCACATGGAGCTTATCAACACACAGAGTATTGTCATTGCTTTGCTTTAACTTTGTCAGGACTGGAAAGAAACCTGCTATGCTGTCAGTCTCCTCTAAAGGGTTTTGTTCCAGGATAGAGCAGCTGGGCCCTGAAAGGCCTCCAGGGTGCAACAATGGGAACACAACAGTGTAAAAGGTAGATCATACAGCATGGAAGCAAAACTAGTGTAAATAGGTGTAAGTATATGTGACAGTGCCAACTAGATTCTGTTCACATCTATCAGAAATGCAGCTGCCTTAGGTCAGGCTGCAACTGGTTTGCAATGAAATTTGGCATGCTCTAAGATACAGTCTACATCTTAGAACAAATGCAAAACCAGGAGAAATTTTATTAAAAAAAAAAAAAAAGTCCTGAAACTGTATTATGTGGTAGTTTATACTCAGAAGAGTCCAGGTTCCTCTTTTAGCTTATTTTAATTTGCTTTATATTTGTTCAATTGCAAACTTACTTAAAAAAAATTAAGAATAGCTAAGTAGTAACCTCTGACTTTTCTTAACTGATTTTAATTATTTGGGGCATCAGTAACACTAGTCAAACCAGTTCTTACTTGATTTAATTAGAGTGATTTTTACACTCTGCTGTAATCGAAAGATTGTATAGTTTTTAGCTAGAGGCAGGTTAAAACTCCCTGGAGTATGAGAATAAGATATTGCTGTTCATGTGCCTAATAATCTCTGGTCAGGAGAGAGGGAGATTTTTTTATTCACGCAGTCCACAAATAAAAATTCTGTCCTCAACTTGTAAAACTGCTAAGTGGCCAAGAAGTTTTGCAGTAGAATGGATTGCAGTGTTACTCAGTGCACGCATGGGTGCTGTAGCTATTGCTTCAAGGTGATGCTGAAGATTCCTGTGACCAGTTATTAATTCAGTGGGACTACTTGTGTTTCAAAGGGTAAGCATGTGCTAAGGATTAACTAATATTTACTTATTTAATAATTGAAGTATATTAACTTCAAAATTAGAATTTGACTCAGTTTAGTTGTTAATTGTTTGCATAAGAAGCTCTCTTGTTTTTGCTGCATAGTGAATATTATTTTAGATGGAAATTTCCTAGTGTAAATATTTTTTTGCAATTGTAAATTAAATGTTTTAGAACACAGTGTTTTACTGGTACCTCCTGGAAATTCAGTGTGTTGGTTGTTATGGGGCCAATGTAGCTCCATTTGAAACCACTTAAAACTGCCTCCATGTTTTTATTTGCCTGCCCTCTGTTATCGTGAGATTTTCTTTAAGAAGGGATTTATTTGTAATTCTGCGTGACAGTAAGGATTTTTATCTTTAATGTTTTCATTTCATTCCACTGAGTAAATAATCATCTGGAGGATCAAAGAAGTTTATGCAACAGTTTTCTGGAAAGTAAAGTAGTAGTAACTGGTGCATGTAGTGAGGGCTCCCATTTATCTGTGTGGATTTAATTTCTACAATTCTTTGTCAGATTATGCTTTGAAAGGTTTTTCATACTTATGTGGCTTTATCACTTTTCTTATGGTTCTTTGATGTATTTACTGCTATTTTTCCATATTGAAGCAAAGAGTCAAGGAAAAATGAATGCTCAGTTTCTTTAAAATCTTAAAACTGAATTCTTGCTTATTGAATTTATTGGATGGTTTACTTCTTCTTCCTTGCTTTATTTCTATCTACTTTTGACTGCTCTTTTTGACATAATATCTTCATGATGTTTCTGTAGCTTCAGAAATGTCTGAGGAAGCTATTGGTATATTGAGAACTGTGAATGACTTAATTCTAGTGCCTTAACTCTGGTTGTCTTGAGTGCACCTGCTTATGTGATGTTATTAGCTTAATCTGGATTGATTACAGCATGAGATGGCAGGAGAATCTAAGATCTGTTTTCTTGGCTGCCTTAGAACAAGATGCAATAAATGTTTAAAGTAATTTTGCTAAGCTACCACCTGTTAGATTTCCTATGAGAAATATGAGTGTATCTATAGAGCACAATGTAAAAACTACTGTTGGATGCTATAAGCAATGATGTGTGCACAGTTTATGTGGTGTGTACATTTCAAGTATGGTACTGAATGATTTCAGAAGGCCAAGAACCTGAGATCAGTTAGAAACTCACCAGGACTAACTGATTTTCCTGCAGTCAGTTTCAAGTATGAATGAACTGCAGTAAACAGAGTCTCTGAAGTAGATCTTAGAAAACTAAAGCACTTACGTGATTTCTGCAGCACAGGTAATGTCAGTCATGATCTGTCTTTTCACAGATCTCAAAAGGAATTATATTGGTTTTCTTCTTCCTCCACATGAGTGGAAACCCCTAATAAGTTTCACTAACTGAACACTTCATAATCTATTTCTTAAATCTTCTGAAATGGGAAAGATTTATTTAGCTTATTTATTTATTTAGCTTATTTATTTAGCTTATTTAACCCAAAAGTGTCCTTGAGACAGAGTATGCTACTTGCATATTTCAGGCCATCCTTGGGAGAAGATAGTTGATGCAGCTGGAAATGAGTGAGTAGCTGAAGTGCCAGAGGAGGATTCTCTCATCGCCTCCATGTGTGTGTGGCCTGCCACACCTACTCTGAACCATATTAGGGATTCCCTGATTTATGTATCTCCAAAGAGAGCTCCCAGTTAATTCAGGCAGGGGGACAGCATAGCAACAGAGTTTCTGATAAAGTTCCTTTGGCTTGGGCTGAATATCAGAAAAATGTGTGGATGTCCAAGTGATGCAGCACATTGAATCCTTACAGATAGGAATGTCAGTGTTTTTGCTTTAAGGCAGTCATTTGACTGAAAAATTATTTCCTGTAACTAAAGATATTTTATCATGGTGTGATGCCACTTCCACTGGCTCATGTTGAATTTAAAAGTGCCGGCACAGCCTACTGACTACTGCTGGGTAGCAGAAATTGTCTTAGTTTTGAGGAGACAAGGAAGTATAACAGATAAGCTGTGTCATCTAAAGGGAAATTTGATAGTGATGCAATTTTTCTCAAGTTAAATCTATTTCTGCCTAGTCCAAATGTTTGAATGCTGTTTTCCTGGAAAGTAATGTGTTACAGCACATCCTCTTTTGACATTAAACAGAAGATTGTGGCAAATTAGAGAAGCTGTTCACCACTATGATAAATTGCAGAAGAATAAAGCTTTTAAAACTGGGGGTTTTTTTGTGTTTGTAGTTGACTTCTGGCATATTGTTTGCCATTCAGCAGAGTGATGCTTGGGGCTTCTCCTTAGTTGCTTAGTTGCTTCTCTCAGTGTCTTGTATTAGGTAAAATAAGGGTTTAAAACACAGAATTTTTGCTCCTTGTCCCAAATATGTAGTCATTCCAACCTGTAGGCGTCTTTTTTAGGGTTGGAATAGAATTTAGTGTAAAATTAAATTTAGGGCAAAAGGGCATCTTGAATGGAATTTAGTGTAAAATCTTGTTTTTCATTCCATTAACTAGTTGTTACCGAGGTTGCAGTTTGGACTTCAAAGCTTTGTCATGCTGTTTGGGGGGTGTTCAGTTTGTCTGTCAGTCAGATAGAGTTTTATAATGGAGAAGAAACATGAGGCATACCTTGAGTCAGGGACAGCAATATTGCCAAAGAGTATAGTTGAACTTCGTCTTCACATAAATATAACGTCTTTTATATCTTATAACTTTATTCAAACCCTTAGATTCTCAATTATTACATAGTCAACATGTAATAGCAAAGTACTGGTTTACATCATACAGCAGTGGTTATGCATTGTTGCAGTGGTTTTGGGAATTTCTGTCTCTGTTGAGTGGTTGCTACTTTTGGTTTTTGCTATGACTGGCAGTTCCTGACTACAAGAAAGAGGATGTGCTGAGCAAGTCCACTTCCCTTATCAGGAAATGAGTCTCTTCAATTGCTTTATAGATAGCTCTTGGCTTTACCATAGAGCCATACCTTTGCTTCTTAGTCACAAAGTGTATGCCACAGGAAATAAACTTCTTGGTGTGTATTAAGAATTGGCCTGTACAGATATAGACTTTTAGCAGAAACCAGTGTGATGTAGAAAAAGTTACTGGAACAGAAAAGGAATAAAGCTTACACATAGTAGCATAGTTATTTTAGTAGCACTTAAGTGTCTGTATGAGTGCATTGTTGTTTCAGAGTTTCTGTGAAGTTAATTGCATGCTAAAACTTACTCAGCCCTGTCATTCTCTTTTGGGGGCAACTTTTTCAGCTTGTTTTTGAATGTGAAATGCTTTTATTTAAGTAGGTAAGTGAAAATTCATAATGTGTTATTGTGAAGCTGAAATACAAATTGGTGTTTTGGAGGGGCATTCTTAGGCTCTAGGATGATGTTTTGAGGTGACAATGCCTGGAAAATTTGCTCCTGGCTCTGTCCATAGACACTGTAGCCTTAGGGTTCATCTGAGTTCTGATCACCTCTTCTTGACATCATTCTACTGAGATTTTTCAAATAAATCTTCAGTGCTACACTGGGCTATTTGCGTTTAATTTCATGATTATACAGCATACTAGGCAGTCTTCTTATGTGTGAAGGTACCTCATCTTTACAAAGCATATGTATAATAACAGCTCACTACATTTCCCTAACTTAATCAGTTTCCACAGCAGTTGGTTGGCTGGGTGACAAAAAGCAGGACTCGGGATGTTCTGGGAGAAATTCTTACACACACAGAGTATAAGAACTATTAAAACACTAGTATAAACAAAAGAGAAAGCCCAACTAATGCCTTGATCTCCTGCAAATCTTCTACGTTAGCAAGTGCTGGGGTTTTTTCTGAGTTTAATTAGTTCTCTTCCAACTATTCAATCTTTGTTGAGCATGCCCTTAGTTTTGGGCTTTGGCATTCACCTTGTGTAGGCATGACCTTATGCTTGCCCTGGACTCGGAGCCTGCTTGGCTTCTTGCCACTGTGGAACTCACAAGTCCTGTGAGTGTATGCCACCCCAAGCCATGGCAATGTGCTTTCACATTTGCTGACCAGACCCTCATGTGAGCTGGCTGCAGCTAATGTTAAAAGAACTCCTCAGCTGTGTAGTGAAGTCTCTTTGAATCTCTCTGGGTTATTATTTCACTCTGTGGCTAGTCTCATTGTTGTGGGTTAATTTAAGAGTATGCAGGTTAACTCTGCAGTGAGGATCTTCACAGTGATGTTTGCTGATTTTATTTTTGGAATTTTATTTTCTTTCTGCCATTTTTATATGCAGGTGTTTGGATATGGGGAAACAGGATATGAATTAACCTCACTTTGATCCAATCCAGGCAGAAAGAGAAATAAAGTAAGAAAATTTTCAATGGTTATTTCCTATGAAGTGGAATACTTTTATACTACTGTGAATGAGAGTAGCAAGGGAATAATCAATAACACCTTTTCTTTCTGCAGCAATGTGCCTTTTAGTGAATTAATCTTTGTAAACTATTCATTAAACTTGCCATTCTGTGGTAAATTCATTCAAGGTATCATTATAAACATGGATGTTTTAAGGAGAATTCTTCTTGACTGAAGGTCACCTTTTGTTCCTACCTCCCAAAAAGCCCAAAACACTTAAATTTCTCCTTGAATTAGTTAAAACTGGTTATTAACTGCATTAAAACAGGATGCAGGTATGGCTCATTTTGATCACTGTCGTGCTGATTCCTCCACATGAAATGGAGGGTATCATTGATTCTGAATAAAGCTTGGTAAAGGCAGGCAGGCCAGGGCTTTCCTTTAGTTATGAACCTTGCCAGCGTTGTGGCTGGAATTAAAAATCTCTGGTTTTAATTTTTCAGGACTTGATTTTCTAGATGAACAGTGATGTTGGTTGGGTACCTCTTCTAATATGTTCCCTGTGATACTAAGTACTACTAAAGGAAAGCAGGGGAGGTCTTCGTAGTTTCAGTGAATGTCTGGCATAGCCAGTGATAATTTTGAGTGCTGGATCCCTTATCATGCTTATGTGGCTTTTCTTGAAACCTTACTCTGTATGTCTCAGAAAAAGCAAAGAATGTCTTGGGAAGAAGAGACAATGCTGCTTGTGTTTTCTGTACATTTAATTACTTTCTACATTGCTGCTGGTGTAGTAGTCTTATAATGAATTGGCAATACATCATAAAAGAAGGTGGGGGGTAAGGAGTAGATGCTGCAGTAATTAGGGAGTTGGTCCTGTAATCTGATAAATGGGCTTAGTAGGTTCAGGCAGTAAAAGGTAAAGGAGTGGTGCCCTTTATGTAGTTTCAATATTCAATATCTTTGAACCTTTATTCAATTTGGCACATATCAGCAAAGTTGTAAGCATGTAAAATACCAGGGAGTTTCATGTTTGAAGAGTAGTTTACATTGGAAAAATGATTTTGGTGATGCACCTTCCCTGTCAATCTGTAGCTCCTAATTTCTCTATGCCTCTTTTTCAGCATTATTTGTTTTAAAGCACATGAAGTGGGAAAGTGACTTTGCTGGAACAGGTATTTATTTCTGAACTAATGCACAAAATCACCTGTTTCAGTTGTTATCTTTAGTTAGTTTTTTCACAAAAATCAGTTGTTCAGTCATTTACTTATCTTGGGAGCTTCATTGGATAAGCTATTGTATGATAGCAACTAGAATATCTAAGTTTGATTATTGTTATTTTCTATTTTATTACTTTTTCTCCCCCAGTGTAATTCTTTGTGTAAACATCCTACTATGTTTACCTTTGTTCCAAACAACCCAAGGCATTAGTCCTAGGTGGTGCAAGTTCCTTCTTGGATTGACAATGAAATCAGCACTCATGTTATGCAACAGTTAAGTATTAAGAAAGGCATATGGCACAAGAAATTCTTTTGCTGTGTGTGAAGGTATGGCATTTCCAAACTGAAAGTGTCTGACTGTTTCACCGGTAGTGGAGAGTTATATGAGGCCAATTCCATCTGCAGAGAATCTGTTTCACTTGCTTGTGGTTCTGGGGCTCATTCAAATGCTCTAAAACAAAATAGAAGGAATGGATGTAATAACTTCTTTATGGAAAAGTCATAAAAAGCTACAGGCCCATGTAAACAAATTGGGTCATTTACGAGATGTTTAAGGGATGGATATTCAGTCCAAATTCAAAGGTGTGGATTAAGTTTTTACAGTCATTTGACTGAACTTTGCCCTTAACAAGTTT
Organism: Sialia sialis; assembly: GCA_009812075.1. Lineage (NCBI taxonomy): Eukaryota > Metazoa > Chordata > Aves > Passeriformes > Turdidae > Sialia > Sialia sialis. The sequence goes on along the minus strand of VRYO01002778.1, from coordinate 6,970,598 downwards.
TTCTTTCTCTGCCAGGAGTGTGTTTGACACGACAGATGAGAAATTTTCAGAAAAAGTGTTTTCAAACGTTTCGGTGCATTCAGAGTAAAGCCAAGATGCAGGAGAAAAATTCAGTAGTATGATTTGTTATCTTTCTAGATGAATGAGGAGCCTTTCTTGATCTTAAAGATTACACTGTGAAGCCATAGTGGAGCTTTGTAGTATCCCTGGGGAAAATTAACTAAAAGAGTTTTGCTTCTGGATTCAAACATACCTGAACTAATTACAAGGTAACCGTTTTGGCTCTGCTCTGTCAGTATAAATAGGTTTGCACAGAACAGAGTGACTGCTATCCAAGCTAAGCTGTGTTAGTCATAGAAATATGCATCGTATTTCATTGAAGCACTGGACAACACATCTATGGTGTGTCACCTCACAAGGCCCTTCCAACTCACTTCATCACTTGTTGGAGAGGAGTGAAAAATATGATAACTAAGACTTCTGCATATTAAGATGCAATCTGTGGATTGTTTATATGCTTTGATGCAAATCTTATCCTAAGGATGGACAATTTTCACACATTTGAAGAAGGGATATTAGTGTTACTACTATTGTGGGGTTCTTCCCTTTTCCAGAGATGTCCTTGCTCTCCTACTACCAAAGCAACTTCAGTTACCTTTCATAACTCTTCATGCATTAAATATGCAGATAGCTTCAGAAAGAAAATAACTTTGCTGAACACAAGTTTGGAGTTGGTAGTAATTAATTATACATGGGGGAAACTCTGTATTTGTATGTACAGTGCTAAATCATGAGCTGTTGATGTATCTCTTAGATGCTTGATAATGTACCTGTGACAATAACATTTGTTACATGGAAAGAGTATATGTGTGATTATGAAGCATTTGAAGAAGTCTTTCAGAAAGGGATTTGAATGAATGTGGCATCAGACAGTGTCAAGTGTAAAAGGTTTGCATGGATATTATTAGCAATTTGTGTTTCAAAAAATTTGGGCAAGTGTTCTATCTTAATATTTCAAGGCTTCCATGTCTTACTACTTAGCTGGTCTGTTGTTACACAGGGAGTTTCATATCTATCAACATTTCTGTTGCTTTTGAAGTTATAGTGGATCCAAAAGGGAGGTAAAAACTCTTAATTGACAGCGAAAAAAAAATGGCTCCAAAACAAACACTATCTCTGTAAAAGGAGATTAAATTGTTGGATATGACCTTGCCTACTGTTTTAAAATATGACTAAAGACTCTTGATGGCCTTGCTTTCTTTGTGTCATTCAAAAATCCTAGGTCTAAGGTGTGCTGCATATTTATAGGCAGACTGGAGTCTGAAACTTTAAATACACTAAAAATTTCTGCTAAACATCCAGTTATATGTTCAAGTTGGCTGTTATGAGAAGTCACAAAGCACTTGCCTGTAGTGTTAATGCAGCCTTGTAGTTATTCCTTTTGAAATGGAGATTGAATTTGTGACTGTTGAGTCTTTCAGCAGTCTTTACCTATCTGCCTAAGAGCCTTTTTAAAGATATGCAGGTCTCAGCATCTTATGCCTTGTTGTTTTTTTTAATTCTATACCTGTTCTCAGTACCTGCAAGTACTGGTATGTGTGTAGGGAAGTGAGTGTCCCAAGCTGAGTACAAACAGTACTGGCATAGTTAGAATTCAATAATTTTATTTGAAGAGACACCACTGAGATTGGCTTTAACATTACCTAACACATCGGGAATGCTACACCTCAGCAGAGTATGGCAGTAAAGAGAGCTCTGTTGCTTAAATACCTACCTGATACACAAAATTTTCATAACGCTTGTGGGGAAAAGGATGGTTTTGTACAGTTATCAAGTAGAAAGATAAACATGTTTCTAAAGCATGTGCCTGCCTTATCAGTAAGAATCTTATTAAATTCTGGTTGGCTTCATTCGTCAGGATGCATGTGGAGGTTGGTATAATTGTAATTTCCAATGAAGTAGCAGTGAAATATTTCCAAATTGTTCTTGCTTATAATGTAGTTACACTACCAAAATTTGGACCCAGTTAGTGTTTCACATTGGAGAAAGAAATGATGATGTGCTAGTATTATATCTAACACTGACCATTGGTTTTATGGGATTTTTAGCTTGTCTTTGAGTTTAAGTTTGTGGATCTATCTATTCTTAAAAAACGCTGTGTACAGGTTGGATCTATGCCCTTAAATAAAGTTGATTTCTCTTGCTCATTATGGGAAAAAAACATCCAAATTTGTTAATGGTTCTGATTAATCTGAAACACTTTGAAAGATTTCACTATACAAGGGAGGCTTAGTTTTCTAAGTGAAAGTTTTAACAGCCCAACATTTATTTCTAGCAGCAGTTGCTTAGTAGATGGTTGTTAATTATTCAAATTTATTGTCATGTGCACTTGTGTGTGGTGTATTCTGTCATTTTGATGTATGTGGGTGCTTAATACATACTTATTGTCATTCTGTTTCTTGAGGTTTGTTCTTGGGCTAGGTTGACCTGTTCAGATTTTTTCAGTTTTAGGAAGTGCTTGGTAACATTACATTCAGTATTTGCATTTCAAATGAGAATGTGTTCCCTGTAGTTTTTCAGAAAGCAAGAATTTGAAAATCTCTTGTTTTAAGTTGGCTTAGGCAAACAATGGTGAACACTGGAGCTAAAAATATTTTGGCTGAATTCAAGGAGGGCTATCATTGTGTTAACAGGTCCTAAAACATTCCATAAATTGTGTAGAGTTTAAATAGTAGTCTTTTATGCATACATGGAGATCAGCTATGCCAAATAACATAACAATATTTACATTTAATTTTCATTTTCTTGGGTTTGGGAAGAACGGCATCTTCTCTGCTCTTCATGTCAAAATAATTTCAGGCAAAAGTGGCTGTTGATGTGTATCATCGGCCACATCCAAGCTGCATATTGAGCTATCTGCTCAACAGAGGCATGTGTGGCTGCAGAATGTTCACACCATCTGGTTTTGGAATTTTGGTGTACCCAGATGTTGCTACTGAATACAGAATATAGGAGCTATTGGTTTCTGAGTCCTGATTCCCCAGCCTTACTTTAGGATCTTCAAAAACAACTCTGGAATATGTAGGAGGTGTTTTTGTTTGGCTTTTCTGTTTTTGTTTTGTTTTAATTTTTTAAAGTGCATGATCACTTATTTACTAATAAGTAATGTATTAAAAACAATTTTTATTGTTGACTCTACTTCATTCCCTTGGCTGACTCAAGACTTCAGTCAACTATAATATAATTATTTTCAGAGGTGGCTGGTTTTTATCAGTATCATTTTTCCTTTCCATTGTTTTGCTGAATGTTTATTACTTTGAAGCTCAAAGTCTACTGTAAAAGATCTTGTAATATACCTAAATAAAAGCTGTTACCAAAAATATTAATTTGTCTGTTTTAGTCAAATCTTTAACATAAAAGCAGTTCTAAACTTGCTAATTACTATAAAACATGTTATTATATCTACTAGCAATTTATTAGGCAAACTAAATATGTATACTTTTCTTATAAATAGCTTGTTTCCAGCTGACTAGCTCTAATCTCTGAACTTCCCAACTGGCAGTACTTTGGATTGGCTAGATGTAAAAGATGCAGAGATATATTGCGGAGTTGTTCCCTAAGATACACAACAAGGCTTGACCTTGTATGAGGAATTCCATTGAAGTTGGGAAGTGATTTGGTCTAGTTAGAATGAAAAAATTACATGATGCACATTTGCAAGGTCAAGACCTTGTCATTAATTCAAAGCCTGGAAAAGGGAAACATCTTGATGACGACTTCTTCAGATTTTTGATTATATCCATTAAATGTGAAATAAAGGTCAGCAATTATGTTCATATTTTCTATGTTTGCAGTGTCTGTCTAGCTATAAAAATCATTTACTGTGTCTGAATTACTTCTTATCTGAAAAACCCCCAACTAATTATGGTTAAAGTGCAATAAAGTTTATTTATGTAACATAGCATTTGAAAGATAAAAGCTAATCAAGCACTCATATTTTGAGTTTTATTTTCTTTTATAGCTCTCTTATACTCATTAAACTGAGGAATCCAAGCTGGATGCTGAACAACAGGATGTCTACTCCATTTACAGTGAAATACTAATGGACAGATATGAATATCTGTGCTCTTGATAAAAATTAGATAAAAACTGTGACAAAAGCCCCCATGCTTCCGCCTTTATGGCAAGAGAGAAATACAGTAATTTCATGAGTATAAGGTGCACCCTTTTGACTAAAATTTTGATCGAAACCTGGAAGTGCGCCTTATAATCTGGTGTGCCTTACATATGGGCAAAGTTCGGAAAATTGCTGACAACCCAGAAGTGTGCATTATAGTTGTGAAATTACTGTACTCTTTTTTGCAGTTTGCAGAACAGTTGATCAACACTGAATGTTGTTCCTTAAAGCATAAGGAAGTGGTATATGTTGAGAGATAAAGACAGAAGTGTGAAAGAAGTTTGTGTTGAAAGTTGACAATAGAAGAAACCAGGATGCTGTGATAACACTGCATAGAAATAGTTTTTCTCAGTATCTTTTTTCCTTTCTTAGCAGAATGAACAAAAGGGCTCCAGCACAGTAACTCTTCTTTGGTGATTACTGAATGGGGTTAATTATTTTTTTCATCCTGTTGTGCATGAGGAACTTATTTTCTGCTGCTAGATTGATGTCGCTTGATTTTTCCATCATGTAGGGGAATTTAAAAGGAGAGTTTGGAAGATTACTAGCACAGGACATGAAGCTGTAAACAGCAAAGCCAGTGATCAATTCATAAACATTGCAATATACTGGTTTGATTTGTCCTCAGCATTACTGACAGCTCTTTTAATGGGCTATTTCTAAAAACATAGAGTATATAAAGTGTTGGTGGTGATTTAACAAGTAGTTAATCAGGGTTCATATCCCAGGGGGTGAAGGGAGAAGCATTCTTTCAGCTGCTACAGTGTTTTCATGCTAAAACATTTGTATGTCTAATGAACTACAGATCAAGTAGCAGATGCTTAGGATTTTTATCAATATTGGATTCATAACATAAGCAATCTCTATTTTCCTGTGTTTTTTTTCTCATGCACCAAGATTAAAATATTAGGCATGGCCTTTCAGGGATGGCTTTGTATCAATAATTGTCATTACTTTAAACCAGAGGAAATTATAATACTTCTCAAAATCAAGATCAAAGCATTTAGAAAATGAAACCCAATGGCACTTGGAAAATCATATGGCTATAGGAACTTGATCCTTAAAGCCAGAGGAGAGAATATAACAAATTTCTCGGTGGCACCTTGGTGCCAAGAAAGATTCACTGCACCTTTTTTTTTTTTTATTTATTTTTTTTGTTATTCCTGGCACTTTTTAAATCAATGATTTTGCAACATCTGAAATGTTTCTGAGGATAAATAAATATGCATCCAAGGCTGCCCTTATTTTCTTCTTTTTGTTTTTTTTTTTCTTTTTTTGTGTGCGTGTTTATGTGTGCATTTTGGAAGCTATTTTAAGTAAACTGAGCCCTAAGGAAAAGGTGTGCAAACCAGACAGTCAGTAAAGGGTTGCTTTTTGATTAGAAAGGTCAGCAGCTTGCACCTGCCAGAAAGATTTTGATCAGAAATTGTTAGATGTGTATTTATATATGGATGGGGAAAACAGGAGGAAGAGGAGCTTTGGTAATCTTTCTGCCTGTGAACATTTCTGGAGACTCTGGAATCCCCTTCTGCAGTAATAAGTTATAATGCTCAGCATCAGGCCTTGAGTGCTCAGCTAGCCTCTGCTTTCTGTCACAGAGAAGGGCTAGAGGGAAAGATCTTGCATCCTACTGGAATTGTCTGGGGTGCATTTCCTGATGACTGAATAAAACAAAAAATCTTCAAGAGGACTTGATAACCAAGAACACACCATAAACACAAGGGGATTATTTGCTCAAAGAACCAAGATGCTTATGTTACTGCTACCTTTGGTAGCAAACAGTAGAAAAGCACCATAAGAAAGATGGTTTTAAAAAAAAGGCATCCAATAAAATGCCATATCTTGAATAATTTTTCTCTAGATCTATTCCATGAAAAATATTGATGGCTTTTAGCCAGGTAATGCGAATAAATGCTCTCTCCTTAACAGAGGAAGAGACGCTGCTAAGATGCTATCTTTTGCAGTTCTATAAATTCTGTGTTTAAAAAGTAGTGACAGGAGAAGACAAAAGTAGTAATACCATACAGATTTTAAGAATGTCTGTAAGCAAACAAGATCTAATTTGAAGAAACTACTTTCATTCTCTGACAATTTTGTTCGTATTGTATTTTTAAGGTGAGTACCCTTGTTCTTCTTCCTACTCTGGAATTCCCTTCAGTTCCAGAACAGAAGTATTCTCTATATAATTCAGCTTTCCTAAATTTTATTTCTTTATAAATAGAATATCTCATACATTTGTTCTAGGAGTAATATCTCCCCTACTTCTTCAAAACTCTATTTACAAGTACCAGTTCAAAGAAGCAATATTGCATTCAAAGGGATTGTGTTGAGAAAATAACTCTCTAAATAGCTTCAGCTAGTTACTTGTATTTTTTAATGTAAAATAAAATATTTTTATCTTATTAATTTCTGAGGTGTAATTCTGTTTTCTTTTCATAGTTTTCTCATAATTCACTTTAGAATTTTACCATTTTGATCTCTCTGCAGAGGGTTGTGTAAGATGAACACTTGTTGTATTCATGAGCAATTTCAATATACTCTTTTCAAGCTGTAGGTGTTTATTAGGCTTTAGGTAGTGTCAACAACTTCCTTGAAGCACCTGTAGAAATCTTCCAGGATCATGAAGACTTTTTTGTTCTTTGCTTTGAGGCAAAAACGTAGCCAGGGATTTCATTGAATGGTAATCTCTTGGTATAACACCACAGTTATATTTCTTGGTATCATGGCGTTATTCAAGTAGTAACAAAGCATGAGCAGTTAGTAGCTGAAAACACAAGGGTGAGATTCTGTTCTTGTGTCTTACTAAAAATGAGGTTTATCTACTGCCTGAGTAGGCTTTCGAAGAAATACAGAAGGTTAGATGAAGAGGGTTTGAAAACTATTCTTGTCTTCCATCTGTACTTGTACTGGCAGGGACATGAGGGCTCTCCTTTAACTGTTTGTGAGAGTTTTGTGGCTTGTTTTGTTATGTTTTTGCCTTTTTCTCCCCTCATTCATGCTGGAGGATTGAGACAGTGACTGACATCCCCTATCACTTGCTGCAGGTTAGCACACTGTTTTGACCAAAATCAAATCAGAGAATTGCTTTCCGTCCCCACAAATTCCTTTCTAAAGACTTAATTTTCTTGCTCTACAATAATATCTGCAATTAAAGCAACCTTTTATTAACTTTTATTAACTTATCTACCATTTGCATCTGTTAAGAATGTAGTTGCTGTTCTGTTGCTCAGTTTTATACAACTTTGGATCTGTTTTAGTATTTTTTTAGATATTTATGTGGAAGATGTGACTAAATGTCCATTTGTTAAATTTCATTTTTAACTTGGGGAAACTGTAGGAACCAGAGCTTGAAAACAGAACTAAAATCTTTGAGACAGAGAAGGGAAATGGAACAGAATTATGGACAGAAAAATTGCAAAGTTCACTCAGACATGACTCCTATTTACCAAGGAAAAAAATAGTTAAGAATTATCAATTTACCTTGTAAATATGGACATTCTTAAAGAAGTAAAACTTAGCGGTAGATAGCTTATATAATTAATATTAGGCCGAGGAGAATTCAAGAAAAAATACTTTGATTGTACTCAAAAAGAAGTGCTTTATATTTGAGATGAAACAATTTTATTAAAGGTGGGCACGGTAAGATAATTAAAGATATGGAAAAATATGTGAATTTTGAATATCATAAAATGGTAATGAGGCCAAAAGGAAGAGATAAGGTTAAGTATAATGGTGTGATCTCAAGGCTATAGATTAAAAGAAAGCGCCTGTAATGGAACACGTGTGCCAAGCCAATTGTCTGAGAAAGTTCTGGAAGGTAATAGCAGCCACTTCAGGCCAAATTAAAGGTTTAGTTGGCTCAGTGTGTTTTGTATGACAGTACCTAGTAAAGAATGTAACAATGAATCCCTGGAGTATTTTCTGTAAATTGCAGGCAGAATTTGGGTGTTTGGTAGCCCAAGGGATTTTTGACATCTTGAAAACTTTTGCTGTCTAGGGTTTCTAATGAGAAAGTTTAACTTCATAACTGATAAATGTCTGATTTTAGTTGTTTCATGCACACGGTTGGATCATTTTATTCAGTATCATCTTGCTCTTGGGTTTTACCTATGATTTTTAGATTTGACCAGCTATTGTGGAGCCTCAGCTAGTAGCTGCTCCAAGCCTTGGCTCTGGCACACTGTTCTGCAGAGTGTTTGTGTATTTGCCTGTAGCAAATATGCACATGTGCAAAAATGAAGACAAAGGACGTATCTTCTGGTATTTCAAGTATCAAAAAATACTGAGAAGCAGAATTCAAGACATGAGTAGACCCTGGATTTACACAGTAAGTGTTTTCTCTAGTTTTCCATGCTTTTGCCTCAGGTTCTTAATATTCACCTTATAAACAACTCTCAGCCATTTAGTCCTGTCCCAGTAGGACAGACAGCAGTTCTGCACATAGAAAAGATGCTCAGAAATTGCTTTGTGCTGGGCCCAGATCTGGGAGTGATAGAGACTGCAGTGAGTCAAAGCTATACATTTCACAGGATCAAGACGTTTCAATGTTCCACTTATTGTATATCATTGTTAATATGAGTAAAAGATGTTGTAAATCAGGTGGTGACTGTAGAACAGAAAGTACAGTAATTTCACACTGATAAGCTGCACCTATTTCAAAGAAGAGTTGAGCCGATCCTGGAAGTGTGGCTAATCACCAGGCACGGCTTATTTATGGACAAATTCCAGCGAAATGCCAACCTGGAAGTGCGAGCTGGCCAGCGAGGGAGCTGCCGCGAAGCTGCTGAGCAGCTTTGCCGCTGCTTTGCTGCCACTTTGCCGTGAAGCCACTTTGCCGCCACTTTGCTGCAGAGCTGTTTTGCCACCAAACTATTTTGCCGTTGCTTTGCTGCCGAGCCACTTTGCCACTGCTTTGCTGGCTTCACGCAGCCAGCCTGCAAAGCCACTTCTTTTGAGTGGCGTGGGGAGCCGCAGCAGCCAGTGCCGGGGTGGGAGTGCCAGGGCCTGTGGCACAGGGAAGGGCACCTGAGGCTGCATTTAAAGGTTTCGCCGGTCTGTGAAAATTGTTTGCAAATTGTGCACCTGACAGTAAACCCCGCGATCTCTTGATTCTGTCACTAACTCGATACTTTGTTGCACATGGAGCCTCACTTTAAAAAAAAAAAAAGTGCGGCTTATCACCTGGTTTGGTTTATTTATGGACAAATCCCGTGGTCTTCCCGGCTACCCGGAAGTGCAGCTTATAACCAGGTGCAGCTTATGAGTGAGAAATTACTATAAACTTTCTCAAGTGTTCTTTCCTAGTGTTAGGCTGTGGTGTCAAATGATGTTCTGTGTGTTTTGGCCTTGTTTTTTTCCATAGACATTTTTTTTCATTTATAAACCTTTTCATGACCAGAATCTATTCCTCTATTATACCTCTGCTTAAGAGCAGACTGATTATTTTAGATCCTCATTTGAAGGAGAACCTGCCCCAAGGGGTAAAGCGGCTTCTTCAGTGCATCGAGTGATATTAAGATATTGCAAATTAGTAGCTTTCTCCTACCCTGTTCCTTGCCCTATTTCAGACTTGAATTTTATTTGTTTGCTATTGATTTTCTCTCATGAGGTAACCCCACCTTCTACCTTGTGTGTGAAGAGCAAATAATTACCACTCTCCCCTCCTCTTAAAACAGAATATTTTCTAAGTCTTCTTACTTGAAGAAAAACGTGTTTCAGAATACCAGATGCCTCACCTAATTATCCTGTAAATTTTCCTTTAGTTAGAATATGGATGCTATTTTGAATTTTTTTGACTGCAACCAAAATAAAAATTATTCTTAGAAAAGTAAAATAGAGAACTTGTGTACCTCTGTTTTCTTCCATGCTCTGAAAATCTGGTTCTTACGCATGGAATAAATAACACCTACTCAAATGATAATCTTCACTAACCTCATCAGCTAGAGATGACAAGATAAGAACTAGGTACTTATTTTCTAGTAGTATTGAAATGATTTTCAATTTATTTTGAGGCAATTTAGAAGAATAATTTTCAAGATTGCCTTTTATATTTAGAGAGAGCCTAGCAATTGAACTATTTGTTTGGGTTTTTTCTCTCTAATAGGATTTGGAAGAATGAATTAATTCTACCAACATGAACAGCCTAATGCATGCTCTGCTGAAATTTTGATGACCCTGTTAAGTCAAGACTGGTTCTTGGTAGGCAGTGCTAAGAGCAGGGACTGGTGTCTCTGAACACAGTGCCAGTGCCACGCTGCTCACCAGTGCCTCTTGTCTACTGGAAACCCTTTCCAAGGGAAAAGGTTCTGCTGGGAGAGTCATTTCTTGGTTGCTGCTGGATCCATTAATGAGCCTTTTCCTCAGATCCTCTGTCTCTGCTTTAGGAGGCTCTAAAGGTATTGGGGGAGGAATGAAGAAAAATAGATGTTTGGAGCTGAAAATACTGACAAATACGATTCAGAGTCGAGCAATATTTTCTGACTTTAATCACTGCAATAATGAGACATTTATGAAAATACAGGCTGAAAGTGGTACGGTGCCAGACAAAATGTAATAGAAATCTCAAATCAAGTTGCTAGTACTTCCTTTTCTGGCTTGCTTTCAACTGTGCCTGTGAGCGCAAAGGAATGGCATGTATTTATACGTTTGTAAATAAGATCCCACACATTTTCCGCTTGAGAACATGCGCTCAGACCTTTTATGGTCAAAAAGGGGTGTTTCTCTCTGTCTGTGAGCTGCCCAGAGAACTACACATTTACAAATATGCAGTTCAGAAGCGTACAGCTAATACTTTGTAAACTTCAGTTTAATTAAAGAAGTTTGGGGGATGAAAGGCAAAAAAGTAATTTGTTTTTCCAGTAGTAAAATACTTTCAGATAAAGAAATAGGTTTTGAAGATGATGCTTTTTTGCTAACCTAAGTTGCCCCATTTAGGTTTACTTATAAAAATAGCACTTAGATCAAGCTCTCATGACCATGTGTCTTCTTTCCAAAATGTCAAATTATCAAGAGATTAAGTTGATAATGTGTTTTTAAAATATCAAGAACACCTTCTAGATACTCATTGCCAGTTGATTATAATGGATCAATAGTAGCTAGCAATAATATTCTTAGGAAAAAACATCACAAACCAATAAAATTCACCTAGATGAAATGGAAATATTTAAAAAATAGTAGTTTCTTGCAGGCTTATTTCACCCATCAAAGAGATTCAATTTGAGCGATCTCCAGCCCTGGAAGATGAATGCAGAACAGTTAAATGTCACTGTCAAAAAGTGTCATCTCAAGAAGGCACATATAAAATAATGTACTTGCATAGCAATTTAGTTGCAGAGACCATAATAAGTATGCTCTTTCTTTTATGTGGAATGCTGAAGTGTTTTAGAAAACCTGTAATGTGTCCTACAAAATGTGTCCAGGTGAGTTTAATTTTCCATCAACTGTTTTGGAAACTGCAAATACTCTGAAGCAGGACAGTTGGAAACACTTGAAATGTGCTACAAGAGATAGAGGATTTTTAGCTATTGAAGCAGTTTTTAGTTCTTATGCCATGATGCACAGAGTACTCCACTCTAGCTTCTATACTAAAAAATTTAAATATATTTTCTTAAAAGTGGTTACTTGCTGTCTTCAGATTAATGAGAAAAAAGACCCTTTAATACTTTCTGGAAAAGAAGAATGCCTACAGGAAGAAAAGAAAAATCACTTGTTGAATACTAAAAGTTTTAGGTTCCAAAATTTTCACTTAGTTTCCCATAGATGCATTATACCATAGGTATCTTTGTGCAGTGAAATGTAAGAGTTGCCATAGAAGTGATTTTTTTCTTTTTTTTAATTTCAGGATTGTTTAATTAGGTCAAAAGAAAATGACAATGAGCTGAATGTTGTAATAACCGTATGTGTCATATGTGCTAAGAATGTATTTTCAATTATAGTGCTCTTAGGTGTTTTAAATATTCAGTTTCAAATCAAGATAACATCTTTGTGACGCTTGGGGTATTTTTCTACTCAGAAAAGATGAATTGTATGTAAAAGCCATCTCTCTTTCACTTAGGCTGCCTTTGGTCATACCATTCTGCAAGAGCAGAATTAGTGCAGTTAAGTTCCCAGAGGTCTAAATTTGCAGTCAGTGGAGACATCCATAAAGAGTTTGACTTGAAGATTTACAAGTAGGCTGTAAGTTCTCAGAATCAGTCCATACAAGTAGTAATTTAGACAACTAAGATTGTCTTGCAGATGCTTTCATAATATAGGGAGCTTTCTCTCCAAATTCACGTTCTTGCGTTAACCAGTGCTATGTAATCTTTGAAAATACGTAACCCTACCACAGACAATCCAAGGAAGGAATTCCTGTTCCAAAGAAGTAAAAATCAGTGGCATAGAGTTGCTGGGGCACTTGCTCAACTTAAGTCTTTGCTACTTTGTGCAGGCCTAGAAATCCCAGCGCCACTAGTTAATTAGTGGTGTAATCCTGAACTTTGCTCAGCCAGAGGCAAGCAAAGCTATTATTTAAGTGGAAATAACTGAGCAGGATTAAAACAGATAAAACTGGGCTTTCAGGGGATCAAGTGTATTCTTAGAATTCAATTATTGTCACTTAATGTGATTAATTATCTCTCGATTCACAGGACATGCCATGTGCAATTAGCTGGAGTTACAAATAACTAATCCGCAAATTTTTGAGTTAAAGCTGCCTTTTGATGTTAGACTAAACTACATCTTCTATGAAGTATTACTCAAGAAACCAGGCCACCATCTTTTTATTTTCCTTTTTTTCTTTAGTTTTTGTTTCTCCTGCTTCTTTATATTAGTTTAATTACCTTTTATGCTGTTTTCCCATTTCTAGCTTCCCATGGTTGTTATTGGTATCATTATATGGTATGGATTATTTTATCCTCTATGTGGTTTTGTTGTTGATGTTTAGTGATGTCATTGCTGAAGTCATGACCTAGGTGGCTTCTTAAAGGTCTAATTGACCTCTCTTTTTCCTGTTATTACACATTAAACTTGTTCCTCAGTTAGCCATACTCAGTATCATGGACCTGATTCATGTTTTAGCTGTGAATCACATACATAACTTACTAAACAGGAGCTGATTCTCTTACGTTAGGTACAATGTGAGTACTTTGATCCTGATCAGGAAACTCCTCAGAGGAACTGTGTGCCAGAAGCTGCTGCTGCTTTGCTACATTGCTAAACTGGGCCTGAAATGTGAAGTGTGTTGTAGATTTGGATCTATTTCTTCTGCTCCAGTGACTAGTAATAGTTAAACTGTAAAGGTATGATAAAATAAGGTGTTTTGAGATAACAGCCTGTGCATTATAACTGCACACTCAAATACTGCAATGAAATAGTAATTTCTGAGTACCCATGTAAAGTATCAGATTTGATATTAAACTGAAGAGCTCTGTGGAAGCCCAGTGGCCTGGTCTGGCCAGCAAGCCAGGATCAACCTCAGGCCATGGAAAGCAACACCCTAAGATCGGAGGCATTGTTGAAGTCAGGGAGAATTACAGTTTGTTCATGTGGTGGTGTCATGGGAATTACTATGTAAATAAGAGTTATGTTGCCACTTGATTACAATGTTTCTAGAATGTTCCATCGATAGTATACAAGTTGTGTTCACCCATTGCTCCGGGTCCTGATCTTTGCCTACATTCCAGAGTGCTCCTGTGTCACGTGGAAGGAGAATAAAATACCCTCGGATTTTCCACCCAAGACCCAGCACCTGCTCTTTCCTTCCATGCCAACTTGTCACCATTGTCACCTGTCCTTGCGGGCATGGGTCAGCGACACAACAGAGCCCTACTGTTTTGCATCTCATCTGTGCTTTTTTACTGGGCTCTGTGCACATCAGTTTTTGCTCTGTACTACACAAAAATTTGTTTGGTTACTTAAAGGCTGTCTCTTGCTTTGAATGATAATGAACCAGATGGCATCCTTTATAATCACAGAAGCTGAAAACATGGTATGGAGGGAATAAAGAAACAAAACTCTGCAGATGTGGAATCATCAATGAAAAGTTCCTAAGACAAAACCTTTCCATGATTCAAAACCTTGTTAAAAATTCTGGTGGCTCTTTCCAAACTAAGCTGATAGGAAGGCTCTATTTGTAAGCCTGGGATATTTTTGGAAGCAGTGATTGTGATGGCACCAAAGGGTTAAAGTTCAGTCTCTTTATTTTCAGATCTCTTCACCTTTAAAGCAGCAGGTCATTAGTTTTTATGTTCCATGATTGTTGGTTTTATATCTGAAATTAGGAGAGGAATAATTCCTAGCTGTCAGAGCTCTGAAATTGTTTGCACCATCAAAAAAGTTTAATGCAATTTTTGTGATGGCCATGTATGAGGTGTTATTTTTCTTCCCAATAGTAATGTGATCTGCTTTTAAGTACAGCTTCAGGATAGTCTTAACAGTCTTTATATTGTCATTGTGGTTGGTTATCAGAAGTCTTGTATTTGAGTGAGGAGAAGGTAATCCAAAACCTTCTTAATAACAGGAAATATTTGCCATTTCACCTCCAATACAAAGGAATTCATGTTTGCTGAAAGGCTAGGTCCTGCTAAAGGTCACAACTGTGGAGCTGTTGCATCCTTTGCTTTCACAACTCCTTTCAGTTTTGTCTGTTTAAAGTCAACCTCTTTTGCATTCCCACCAGATAGTGATTGGTTTGGGTTTATATGGTGTGGGTGGGCTTTTTCTTACTATGTGTGGGGTTTTTAATGGAATGCAGAAAAATGGTATGAAAATAGGATTTAAAGGTTTTAGGCAGGAAAATTGAAGTCCTGTTTTTAAACTGATGAAGCAGGGAATGTGACACTGAATGTGGTATTACCAACACTCAGCTAAAGTTGATTTTATTGCCAAATTTTTATTTGTAATCATATCCTCAGTTATTGCTCAACTTCAGGGCTAAGGTTATTAATTTATTAAAATTGTAATGAAAAAGATGAATATTTTGGAGCTGACATAATTCAAAGTTACAGTAATTGATGGAGGCATTTTCCTTGTCTTCTGTTGTTAAAATGCATGCAGTTCACAGGATAGGCATGAGGAAAGGTGAGTTTTTGTTGTATTTTAAGGCATTTGACCGTGACTGGAAAGTTTACTTCAATCTCAAGGTTTTCCAAGGTTTATATCTTGTAGTTCTGACCTAGGTAATTATTGTCATTTGTGCATATCATCTATGCCATCACAAAATGACTATCCTATATTTGCTGGTGAGATAGAAGAGCAGAAAAAAACCTAATGTGGCTTGATACTCTTCTTAGTAGTTGTTGACTATACAAAAAAGCTTGGTTCTTGTGTATATCCAGAAATACTCTGCTCCTGGCAATCTGAGGTGATGTGTGTATCCAGAAATACTCTGCTCCTGGCAATCTGAGGTGATGCTTTTCCATCATATGAGCTGTCTCCAAATGCAGGTGATTTTTTTTTTTTCTGGACTTCCCAGATGGCTTTTAATTGAGTCTGTACTTTATTCCCATATGTTCTTAGAAAACTGCCATAGCAATGCCTCTTTCTTACAGTAAAGGAATCTGCTATTCTTTCCTCAAGCATAGCACATAATAACACAGATACAGGATTTTTTCTTTATCGGAGTGGTTTCAAACCTTGTGTCTGATTTTCCTGGAGAAAAGCTGTAGCATAGCATTTCAGGATCCCTCCGGGATGATATAATTTCATTAATTTGAACACATCTCTGAGTATAAGCAAATATGACTTAAATAGTCCTGATGTTTAAATACCTTAGGCCCTTCAGAAGGAGATTTTGACTTGCAGATCTGCGTAGATCAACTTTGAATGAAGCACTGACACCTTTGAAAGAAGAGGAGCTTCTTTCAAAGGAAAACTCCCAAAAAGTATGTCTTCCTCCACCATGATGGGTTTTTTTTCCCTTGGGTCTGCTTGAAGTCTTTTCATGGTACATATACTGATTTGAACTGGTTGTGTGGTTTGTTGTTCTTTATTTAAAGGTTTTCTTTCCAGGAACCTAATACAGGTTTACAGATTTGTACCATGTTCCAGACACTTAGGTATCACAGTGCCCAGTAAATATTTTTTTCTTGTAACTTTCCTTTCATGTTTCCATACTTGGAATATATGATTTTTATATGGTTCTTCTAAAAATTGATATTAATTTCCTTAAAAAACAAAACAAAACAAACAAAAAACCCAAGCCAATCAGCAAATAAAACCAGTGAACCTACTCTGTCACCCCAAAAAACAAAGTCCATGCATTCATCTGGCATTATTTTTGGTAAAAGTAAAATTTACATTTTTGATTTAGATTGTTCTATAGATGAATACTAATCTGTTGAAAGAATAGTCTGTAGTGAGGGAAAAAAAGGCAGATCTGTGAAGCATAGTTTTAAGATCTCAGTTTTGAAAGAGCTTATGAAAATTATATGTTTATACGTTGATATGTTTATAGTATTTAAAATGTTAGTCTTTGATAATTCAATATCAGTAGATAGTAAGTATTGCTGTTGGTGAGATGCATTTGTTATAATTTTATTCTGTTTGCTAAATACAAACTTAAGAAAATATCTGTACTTTATTCTGAGGTCATCAGTCATTTTAGCTTCTAGACCTCATTTCACTATAATTCTCTTCCTCTCCACACTTTTCCCCCCTTCTCTTGTTTGCAAAAGCCTACAGTGAAGTGTAACATGAGGCCCATCGACTGTAAGATTTCCAGAAATCTGTTTTGCAGTTGACCCTTTGTGCTTTATTAAGAGTGAAGCTAAAATACAAAATTTAGAGAATTTTTCCTGTGCAACAGGTAATAAATATAATTAAAACTTGATGATTGAAGTATTTTACTGTCTTCAGAGACTCTGGTATTTGTTTTAAGAACTCATCAAATTTGGAAGATATTTTGATACAGCTTTGGTTTCTAGAAACAAGAAAGCAAAAAAATATTTATGAAATAGAGTATCCCAATTTAGATGATACTGTGAGAGTATGAAATAATAGTTCTGTACTTATTAGTATATATTGATACTCTTTCTTATCTCTAGTGGAGATAAGGTAACAAATATAGTCTTATTTTTCTGTTGTATGAACATGTAATACTGAGCGTGAGTCTTGCAAACTCACAAATTTGAATGTAAATAAATTATATGATACCTTATCAACTTCAATATTCTAGGAGCAGGTAGGCAGACCTATAAAATGCATGAAATGCATGCTTGGAAAGTTGTGACTTGGTGGCTTTTCTGGTACCCTGTTTTTATTCCAGGAAAAAAAAAAAAAAAAAGGAAAAGCCCATTTTTGGCCTATCTAAGTGGGAGAAAAATCAGCTGAGGCAGTTCTGAATTGTGGCTTTTGAGATTCTAATTTTGTAGGTAATGTGAGGTTAGAAATGCACCCAGTTCAGCTGAACTCAGGGTTACCATTGACTGTCAGAGTGTTATCCCAACTTAAAACTGAACTGAGTTGCTATAAATTTTGAAAGCTCAGTGTATATATAAATATGAGAGTTTTCAGCTTATCATAAAGGTGATAGGTAGCTCCAATTTCCAGTTGTTGCTTTCAAGTTGCTGAGGTTCCTTTGATGTAAATATCACTGACTTCTGAGATATTTTACATGGTCTTATTTTTTTTTCAACCTACAAGTGTGTACCAACACTGTTTTCTTGTTTAGTCTGTTTTATAAGTAGCAGGCTATTACTTTGGAGGTCCTATTAAGAACCGGAGCATGTATAAATGTGTAGATTTTCAGTGTCCACAAAATTCTAATTGCTTGAGAATTATATGAAAAAACTGGATTTTCATGTAATCAACTTGATGAAGGCCATTATATCTGAGTTCTCATGGAAGCCACCTCTTACAGAAACCCACTGTATCATACCATAAAAGGACAGTTATTTTGCTTTAAATTGAGGAGATGTTAAACCAGAACAGCATAAAATTTAAAAGCTTCTTAATTTATCATCAAAGCGTCCTGTCAGCATTAAAATTCTGTGTTGGCATGAGCAAAAGGTGCATGTTGTCCCCCTGCATGTGCAGCAGTGGAGCACTGTTCTGTTCAGTCTTTGTTCTCCTTTATAGTAAGAGAGGAATGAGACCCTGTTGGGCATACATATCTTGGCAGGACCAGCCTCTGATCTTTTGAAGACTGCTTTACACAAGCAGTGGGATCATTCAAAGCCTGTGGAATCAGTCCTGTGAAATGCCTGGGATCAGCTTATGGGATCAGTCTTCACATATAATTGCTAAGCTGGTAAACTGTGATGGTGTTCTAGATCTGTAAATCCAGAAGATGTCATGTCTGCTGTGCTCTGTGAGGCCATGCCTACCCTGCCAGGTTGGGCACTAAGTGAAGAAACCATTCAGAACAATTACATGTCTTAAAAGATGTGAGGCTAAGAATGAGATGAGATTTTTTTCTCTGCAGGAAGGTGAATAAAACGGAATTTTTATGTTTGGTGCTTCCTGTTGATTTGATTATTGCCTTTTCTAAGTTAGTAGGTTTTGCAGTGTGACTGGAGCCCTGAAACTCTATTTCTTGCTTTGGTGAGAAAATACTTAATAAGTAGAGGTGATTACAAATGGCACAATGTATTTCCATCTACAAAATAAGTCTTAGGGGTCTTATCTTCCCTCTTGTGTCTGTCCCATCACTTCTTCATGGTTCCTATTTTTCTTTCTCTTCTTTTCAATGCTATTTTGTTACTTAATGTCACACAGGTGGTCCTGTTAGGCTATAAAAATAGTTGCTTGACCAATATAAAGGGACTGCCTGAATAATGCTGGTTTTTACATTTAGTACTAATCTTGCCTAGAAACCCTTACATAGGATTTATGTAAGAGAGCAATAAATTATACGTAACTTGTAAAACATTCTGAGATACGCATGGGATACAAGATCAGTCAGCAGCAAAAAAATTCCCGTGAGTAATATATTTCTAAGGTATCTGGCAAATTGGTTCATCCATCTTTCCTGTTTACTCTTAATAATGGTGATAGTTTATTTTACGTATTATTTCAGGGTGTAAAGTTTGTTGAACAGTCCTAAGGATCATGTGACCAGTGATTGATGGAGTTCTGTTTCCAGCCCATAGCTTTTCTGGCTTGAAAGGAAAAAAAAAAGTAACTTGTGGAGATATGTTAAGCTAGTTACTAATTAAACATACTAATTAGACAACTGTTTCAAGTAAATGCGTGGGACTAATTTATATTATGTATATTCTGTGTCTTGTGAGCTTGTGGTAAAATCTTTTTTTGTGTTTCTACTTCTTGCTGTCAGTGAAGTTTCTATTTTTTACAATGGACATGTTTGGAAAACTTTTCTTCACAAGTGCTGAAAATAATCGGAAATTGAGAAACTGTTGATGGAATTGTCTTGCAATGCAGAATAGGGTGGATGAATGAAAAATTAGAAATAGTAGTCTGCAGACTCTACAGGACCATGAAACTGGCAACAGTAGCAGAGCTTGCTACTTTGTTTGATGCACAGCTTTTTGTTTCGATTTTTGGCCCATCAAGGGGCACTGTTGCAGTTGCCTGACTCTTCGAGCCTTGAGAGATACAGATTAGGTTCTAAACTAACGCCCAGAGAAAAATAAGTCAAGCACTCCATAGTATAACTGCCCTGAGAAAAAAAGTCTATTTTTAGTTTGCTACTATTGATAAGACTTAGGTTTTGGGCAAAACTGTAATAACAGAAGGCTTTTGTTAATATATATATTTTTTCCCCTTAGAGGAGGTTATGTGTGCATATACATGTCTGTGTATATATATATTTAAAAGCATATATACGTATGTATATAAAATACATTTGTGTGAAATGCTGTAACAGCAAAATTTGGGGTTTAGGTTATGATTTTGAAGGAAAACCTTTGAATTTATCTAGAATCAAGCAAAGATTTTAGAAATGAATGTGAAGTTATAGGTTGTATGCAATATGCTACAAATTTTGGGATGCATATTTTAATGCATATGGTTGAATATTTAATCATAAAAAACTAGCAGTCATTTTGAAATTAAGCATTGTAAACCATTCCATTACAGATTGGTTACAAAATACTAATCTCTATCCCTGTAAAAGCAAGAATTTACTGGAGGAACACAGGCAAATCTTTAGCACTAGAAATCTGAGCAGTGTCCGTGTAATACTGTACATGCTATATAAATGATCCACGAATTAGTCACACATTTATCGGCTTAACATTGTGCTATTCAGAACTTCACACTGGACAGCAAACATTGAATCCCATAAACATTTTTCCCAAAAGCGAATTTATGAGAAGACTTACTGGGGCTTTTTTTAAGGGAAAAAAGGAAACCAAACCCACAAAATCCAGCAGAATGGTGAAAGGTTTGCGAAGAATATTTTGAACTGGTTTTAAATTTTTATATGTCAGTATTAATCTCAGCTTTCACTAAAGTGCCTTTGTCACATTATGTACTCCATTACTTTGGATTTAGATTCCATACTGATTTGATGTGGAAAACATAGAGATGGCTCTTTCCCAGGAAATAAAAGGGTAGAGGTTTTTTTTCTCCTTGTCCTCTACTTGCTTAAGATTGCTGCAGTCACAAAGCAGTGTTTTCAGCATTACCTGGATGAATCCTGTAACTCTGTGGCTGTGTCTGGTCTGACACAAGTAGTCTCATGAGGTATGGGAAGCAAAAAAAGAGTTACAGAGCTGTTCCAGGTATTATATATAAAGCTAATATTCTTGCCGATTACTGCAGTGATCAGTTCTTCCAGGCTGTGTAGTGGCTGCAGCTGCATTACGTATGGGCTCTGAGAGGATGTCTTAATTGCATGAAAATCATCCTAGTGACTTTAGAATACCTGCTTCATTGTCATTTAATCATCACAGTGGACTTTTTAATTTTCAGGCTTAATTAGATGCCCTGAAAAGTGTCGGTCTCCTAATTAGTGTCTGTGGCAAAGTACTACAGCTTTAATAATGGGTATTTGTCATTTCTTTTTTTTCTTTTTCTTTTTCTTTTTTTTTTTTGTTTGTATTGATTTTGCTTTTTCTTGAAAGTAACAAAAGTGATCATTTCAGTGTCACTCACTGCGCCAGTGTCTGTACTCTATCTCCTGCCAATGATAAAAGGATCTGGATTTTGTATACTTGACTATTGTATTAATGACAAGGTTCTGACTATTGAAGTGTATATCTGCATTGAATGTATTAGTTCACATGTTCATGTGAAATTGGAGTTAATTCTTTCACTGCAAAATGCAGTAGCATGTGAATGTGCTGGCCTGTAAAACTGTATTTTGCTTCATGGAGTGTGTCTTCTCTTTCCTACCTGACAGCTATGGAAGATACAGTTTTTGGTTAGTTGTGGGTTTTTTGTTTGGGTTTGTTTCAAGCTATAAGTAACCTCAGACTAGTTTAAAAACTAACTAACTAAATAAATAAAACTCGGTCAGCCGTGTAAAATAGTTGTGGACATAGAAAATACACCTTGGTACCTGCTGAAGTCATTGGGAATCTTCTCCTTGACCCCAGTGAACCAGTGTTCCTTGTTATACTTCTTAGGAAGTCAGAAGATGTCTCTGACCAAGGAGTCTGTGCTAGTGTATGCCTTAGGAAGCAGAGACAAAGAATATATTTCTTAAAATAATTTTCTCCTTAAAAATCCGAAGAGGTCTTTTTTTTTTATTAAACAAAACTGAAAGTATAAAGTTGGCATTTAAACTGTGCATGTATTAGGTAGCCTTAGATAGGTGGTGGTGCTCAGCTCCCTTGTTCTATGTGTTGGCGGTGACTTCTTTGACCTGAGCATTGTAATCAGCTGTTTCCACAGCAGAGACTCACCATGCACATCTTAGTACCAAGCCCCCCATGGAGAAGCAGTGGTTGAGTGCTCTGAAGTAATGGATTTAACCTCTGCATAAATCTGAAGTTCTGTAGATAAATATTTCAGTTAAGCTTCAGCTCTGTGCTCTCCTCCTGCAAACAAAGGATTCTCTCACTCTGCTTCAGTGAGGTGTGTTTGTGGTATTCCTCATTAGTCTGATCACAAGTCCAGTGTTAAGCTGCAAAATAATGTGTTCTGTTTCTTCATCACACTGTATTTTCATCCATCGCTATTCCAGCTGCCCATTACTTTTATCCAATAGCCAGTAGCACAGAATTTGAAGGATATTTTTGTCTCTTTGCTCTGCTAGATGAAAGTTAAAAAAAAAAAAAAAAGAAAAAACAAATTCACCCCTTCACCCCATAAATTACTTTTCTCGAGTAATGTACTGGGCAATTTTGGTGTACAATAGCATAGTCACTTGAAGAATTTTATGAGATTGGTTACTAGAGGTTTGGCTCTGAATCCCAAAGTGCCTAAAATGAATTAGGCAGAATTCACAGCTGGAAAAAAATTCTAGATAAAAACGTATTAGCAAATGGTACTTTGGTAGTTGAGTTTGGTCCCTACGACTTCCTGAATGGAAGGATATAGACAGATGGGGAATATGTGTGAAACTGATATGGAAAGGAATCCAAGAACTAATCAAGGAGCATGAGAAAAGAGATTTTAGTTCTTTTTCTGTAGAGGAATGGCAAAATGAAAGAAATGGGAGATTAAGAAGCACAGATGCAGAAGACGATAAATACACCTTTTTAGGAAGGGCAAAATACGAGATAGACTGGGTTGCCTAGGATAAAATTGCAATTGATTGAAATAATTCAGTGTCATTCAACTTAACCTGTGGTTACTGTAGGTCAAAACGTTTAATCTGAAAGAGCAGATATGTTGCTATACTGCAAACCAGCCCATTTTATGGGATCATTTTGAGAAGATGAAATAGACTGCTATGCTACAAAAGGCATTTTAGGCATTGTGTAATATTTCAATGTCTTCGTATTACAAATATAATTAAACCTGCTTTTTCTCTTTTGTTTAGACCCTTTTTCAGAAATGAAATACCAATCAAGAGCTATGACTGATATGATTTGTACTTGTTGCATTATTATTATTATTAATTATTATTATTATTTTATTCAATACTTTTAAACAATGTTATTTACTCTGTGTTGTGGTACATACATATTTTCTATATAACAGATTTCTAAAACAGAATACAGTTTGTAATTTCCTCAGAATGTCAAGTACAAACAAGTTATTCTCAGTAGTAAGAAAATGTGGCTTTTTAGCACTGGAATGTGTTGTTAAAGTTTCTCTAATGCAGACTACCTGTCATTCTGATATATCTGTATTTTTGCTAGATGCAACTGGTGTGTAGGGAAATGTGCTTGTGTAGTCTTAAGCTTCCTTTATTTAATAGCTGCTGTTTGAGGCACAGCTGGTTTTTGAAAACATTTGAATTAATCTGTGGTTTTTTCGACATCTCCAGGAACATGGGATACTGGGAAACTGTGCTCCCAGCAGCTTCTCTCAGAAAAAATCATTTCCATTGGTGTCTTCATCCCTCCTCACTGAATGTCACATGTGCCAAACCAGCACAAAAACATGCCTGAAGTAGCAGTGGTACTTCTTGTGAGATTAGCTGCTCTTTTCCAGTGCTCACATTATTTTAACAATTTTTTTTCTTTTGGAAACGCTGTAAATATGTCTACACTGTGAGGGGGTTGTGTCATTTAGCTTTTTTCTACTGTGTTAATAATATTTTTTCTTTCTGTGGGTTAGAGCTTTAGAGTTTAGGGATTACTAAAGTAACAATGGTAGAACAGTTGATAATGAAGTAGTCCTTTACTTTAATTGAAGTAAGAATGTGGAGACTTGAGCAAATTTCTGAGGTACTAAAGATTGCATTTTCCAAGTTTCAGTCTTGGATTATTACCACAGAATAACATTCATGTATGTTTTTAGTCTTGAATGGCTCCAAGGTTCATCTAATGTAAACTAATCATCTGTACTAGGGCAAAACATTTTGCTGAAGCATTTATATGCAAAAGAAAAAGAAGGAATTGGAAGATGTTACACACAGACAGATATATATACACACACACATATATATATGTGTATTATATCTAAAGTCTTCCTTAAGAAAAGTTATTGTTTTTCCATAGGTGGAGTTTTTCTTTCAAAGCAGTAATTCTTATTAAGGATGTCATGT
Organism: Sialia sialis; assembly: GCA_009812075.1. Lineage (NCBI taxonomy): Eukaryota > Metazoa > Chordata > Aves > Passeriformes > Turdidae > Sialia > Sialia sialis. The sequence goes on along the minus strand of VRYO01002778.1, from coordinate 6,946,377 downwards.
TGTTGCTATATATTAATGCAATATATATAGCAAGAAATTATGTGTCTGCTTCTTATGCATTAAACAGCAGTCACGGAATCATATAGTTTGGAAAAAATCTCTAACATTAAGTCCCACCCTTGACTGGCCACCACCTTGTAAACTAGACCATAGCACTAAGTGTCACATCCAGTTATTTTAAAGACACAGTTTTAAAACTGTGAGCATTGAAGTATATTTCAGTCCTGATGCCACACTGTGTGCATCTTCAATTTATTTTGCAGTGGGTCTATAATGGAAGTCAAACAGCCCTGCAAACCTAAGCTCCTTAAAAGTTTCTCTATCTTTAAAGCCTCTAGATTATTTTTTGTTTGTTTGTTTATTTTGGTTTTTTTTGGTCTCTGAAATTCCTTTAGAAGGGGGAGATGAAGAGTATGGAGGAGGTGAAAATGCACATAAAATAGAGTAGATGTTCGCTGCTGAGTTTACTATATGCAATATCAAATTAGGAGGCAATTCAAATTCAGAAGTGCTGACTTCAGTTCGCTTTGATCTAAGAAGGGTAAGGCTGAAGTAGATCGGTAAGATTGCATTAGGGTTTCCTGGTTTTGTTATCAGAAAAAGAGATGGAAAATATGTGCTGCAAACTGTGAAGACAGAAAAAGCAATACTTACAGTAGAATCAAAAGTGAAGAATTTCTCTGAATATTTTTTCATAGACAGATAAAGAAAAATGAGGACCTGACAGCCAAGAACCAAGAAATAAAAACAGAAGATGAAAACATTGCTTTCATAGCATTGAAACATAAAAAATTAATCCAAGGAAGAACTAGTGAAAACAGTGGTGTTAGAGAGGACTTTGAAGCCATGTGGTAGCAAAGAAAGTATAGAGATGCTGAGCAGTTGTAACTTCCCTTGTCTAAAGTATCCAGTTAGCTTGGTTTTCGAGCTAGACACTGTTAAGACATGGATAAACCTTGGATAAAGGAAAGTTGCAGAGTTATTTATAGCAAATTATGAGCTGAATATGTGTATTTTAGCTAAGCTAAGCTACAGCAAATGTAATAAACCTTAAAACAATTGAAATTGCTTCAGTTCTAGGGAAAAAGGAAATTTCTTTTGGTGGATGTGAGAAGAAATGGTAGCTAGACAGACTGGAAGAAAAAATAGATGTTTTCATGAGGAATAAAATGGAGTTTGAAAAAATTCATGAAATTATGTGGTAGTTTTCTGAGTGAAGTAGAAAATCTATTTACTGGAGAAATTTGCAACTGCACATGCTTTCTTCTACTTTTTCTTCTTGTTTCCATTTTGCCTGAAAAGAAATAAGAGGGAAACTGCTGTTCTGCCCTCTGAAGTTGCTGGAACAAGTTACAGTAGTTTCACGAATATAAGCCGCACCTTTTTCATTGAAGAAT